>MU226527.1:63534-77732 GCA_018584345.1 Thuja plicata | reverse complement strand
TCTCTCTCTCTCTCTCTCTCTCTCTCTCTCTCTCTCTCTCTCTCTCTCTCTCTCTCTCTCTCTCTCTCTCTCTCTCTCTCTCTCTCTCTCTCTCTCTCTCTCTCTCTCTCTCTCTCTCTCTCCTAGAGTAGAACATGCTTCTTGTTTTAGGTATGGGTTATATATGTAATGTCTATCTCTTATTAGGATAAGTTAATGCTATATGAGACATATGCATCTAATATTTATTTGTTATCTACTTGGGTCCACTCTGCTTTTTGGCCTTGATGCTTCAAGTCTAGGACCTTATTTTATTTTTGTGTTTCTTTGGAAAACTTAATTGTAATATCCATTTGGCATGGATAACCTTGATGTGATATATAATGACCTATCTAGTATATAAGTATAGTGTGTGCCTTGGAAAAAAATAATAAATGAAAGAAAGAACATGGTGTGGCCAGTAATAAAATGCATATTTACAAGAAGAGTTTTACAAGAGAATAATTCAAAGAAGAGAAGGAAGAGACAGTTTGAAATAATTGTGTAGATCAATTTCATTATTAGGAGAACTTATTTTTATCTACAATCAAGATTTTATTAGACCTTTGACAGTGTATTGGGTGCAAAAGTTTATTTTTTTTCTAGTAACTCTAGCAATGAGCCTCTGTATGCAAGTCCAGAGTAGTGAGATCCCATATATTTTGATATTGTATTTAAGTTGTGAGCCCTATTAGAGTAGTGAGCTTCTATAATCATTGTCATCAATCTATACTTTAATAAATTATTATTTTTGGGCAAGCACTTACCATGGTTTTCCTTGTTTGGATTTTTCATGTATAAAATATGGGTGTTCAAGTGTTTTTTATTATGGTCGTTACTTCCTTATTATTTTATGTGATGCCTATTGAAGCTAGTTAGCATGATTTTGTTTTTTTGTTTTATAAAGGGAACAATAGAGAAATTACAAAAAAAACTCCAGCCCCCCAAGAAAAGGTGGAAACCACCCCACACACCGATCAAGAGGAAAACCAAAAAATACTAGTAGAGTAAGTCTCTCTAGAATCTTCAGGAATTCCTCATAATCTTCCTGCAAAACCTAAATTTTATGAATAGAGTCCTTGAGATGCGTCAGCTCCTTAGGCTGAGTGACCATTTTTTTCTTAATGATGGCTCTTGTTCTTGTCCCAAAACTTGAAGGCTGGTAATCCATCTTTGTAGAATCATCATCGTTCAATATAGTATTTTTTTAAGAAAATTTCCCTCTAACAGAGCATAAAAAACATTAAGATTATTGATCATGACTTTCACACCTTCAGTACTATGGGAAATGATTGTAATGAGCATATTATCATTTGTAATGGCTCTGCTAAGGATGGGAGACAATTTATCATCAATGGTACTTGAATATATATTATCATCTAGATTGCTAGAATAATTAAAATCCTCAATCATAACATTTTTACCTTTGTTTTCATACATAGTCACATCATTCCAAATTTTATCCATAGTCTCCTCCAGCACATCATTCCTTGCATATAGGGATCTATACTTGATACCCAATTCCTAAATTTTATGGAAGGCCCATTTATCCAGATTATAGACTAAAACTAGTCTACTCCTAGCGACATTGATGACACACTTATTGGTAAATTTTGTAGTGTTGAATTATTCCTCAACTAAAGATGTAGCCTCCCCTTTAGTTTGATTCTTATCCCTCTTATCCTTCTCCTTGTTAGGACCAATATTCTGACTATCAGGGATTCTATTGCTATTTTCTTCCCCCACACATTTTCTAGTAGAATCATCTATCTTTGTTAAGTTCTCCATATGAAGAGAGTTCAGGTTAGCCACACCTTCCTTAAAACCCTTAAAATTAATATCTTTCTCCATATAATATCTTTCCTATTTTCCTTCATAACATGTCTTATCATTCTCTCTTTCTATGTTCTCCTCCTGGGAAGACATGGTATTCTCCTGATGAAAATTCAAAACCTATTGCATCTTATCAGCCTCATTTAAATACTCTCATTGGGAACTCATCTATTCATCCCTATGAAGAGCATTGGTCTCCTCTAAAATCTTTTAACCAAGACTCTCTTTGCAAGCTTCAGAGCTATAGTCACTAGAACCACTTGGGGGAGGATGGAAAATATTTTGGGTACAGGTAACAAGATCATTATAACTATCATCCATAGGAGCTTCATTCTCTTCCATATTCTCCTTACTGTTATGCTCATCCCTATCTTCTTGCTTTTACTCAGATGCAACATCATCCTTGTCATCTTCATATTTCATGCCCATAACATTATAAAAAATAGACATGGGAGCCTCCTTCTGGAAAAGATTAATTTTTTTATATTTATTTTTAACAAATTAATCTTATCATTTTTAATTTTCTTCTTACTTTCAAAAATTTCTTTTGGAACATAATCTAAAATTTTATCTCTTGCATACTCAGCAATCAACTGAACCAACATGAAGAACAAGGGAACTAGACTTTATCCTGTTATCAATGATTCCCTAGGTTAGAGAGTTCAAAAGAAAATAAGGGAACAAAACCCTAGTTCTATGACAGAAATGGTTTATGAGGAAACAATGAAAGTTACATACACCCTCATTAATCTTCCATCAAGAGTGAAATACACCATCATCACTCTCAAGATTTTAGCCTAGATAATCTTACTATTTTGAATGTTAACAAAATAATGATTTCCATTAACAAGCATAGCTCTGTCTTCATTAATTCTAGGAAAATCCTATGGGGCCTTGTTACCAACTCTTATATCCTTGAAATAGTTCAAAATATCCAATGGAAGACCTGTAATATTTACATTAATATCAAGAGTAAGAGTAAATGACTTACCCACAAAGTTAACAACCTTATTACTCCAACCCTTAGTGAATGCTTTGGTGATGTCCTTATTGTTTCCATATAGTTTCTAAAGATACTCACCAACACTACCCTTCTTGAGCTTCTTCCACACTTCTTCCTTCTAAATCCATTTACATATAGAGGGTTCCTCTTTTTTTGAGATCCCCGCCCATGTCTTCTATTTCAAAATTGGTCTCATGTTTACTATTGCAGGGATAATTCACAATCAGAAAAGAAATAGAGAAACTAAAATTCATCACACAGAGCTTGGTACCTAAAATATTTGAATCCCAAAAAATCTTAAGAACCCCAAAAATAGGTATGATAAGATAGGTAATAATTCAAATACACTCTTTCTGTCACTTTGCACAACTGGTACTTTTATTCTCTCTCATTACACTTTGTATCGTTATGATTTTGAGGGAATCCATTTTTATGATTAATCTTATCATATTCAATAAGAATTTCAATATCATTATTAATGTTTATCATCCCAATCCACTTGAGGCTGATGTCACTTTTAACCCCGACATTTGCTAACCTAACCACAATAGAGTTAGTTTCACGGTAGTCATGGGATATGTAAAAATTTTCAAATTTAAGAGAGATGACTTTGATTTTTCCAATAATATGCTCCATATCCCAAAATGGTTTATTAAGGCCTTTTATGATATTTATGTTATAGATAGAGTCCCCTTCTAGCCATAGATTATTACAGCCCAACTCTTCTACAAACATAATAATATTGAGATTCACCATAGCTTTTGTCCTATGATTCATTTGCAATCCCACAAGAAAGACAACAGCTCAAAGATAATTACTAGCCCAGTCTTTGATAGTACCTCCCCCACCAGCCTTCCCTAGATTACCTTTACCAGCACCATCCAAATTGGCTTTGTGCCACTTGGGCAGGAGAAGACCACTAAACACAATCTCTACCATTATGGGATTTGGAAGAGGAGAAGTCAAGCTGCCACTTCCTAATTTTATCCTCCTGGGATGTAGCCAGGATAGGATTATTATGGATAATAGCATTGAATTTATCCTCCAATCGCTTGCATATCTGATACCTCAAACTTGACATATTTCTCTCAAAAAACTCTATTAGTTCTCTCCTTCCATATCCTTCACCAAAAGTGAGGGAGGAGAATATTCTAGAATTCTTTAGCCAAGATTTTTGAAAAGGGGAATCTCCATTGAATAAGAAAGTCCTACCATAAAAGAGGAAAGAACCAACACAAGTTTCATTTTCTAAAGATAATTTCCAAAACCTTACTAGAATATGAACAATGCAACATAATATGGTCACAATATTCAACCTCTTCCATGCATAGGTAACATTTATTAGGAAAATAGAAACCTCTTTTACAAAGATTATCTTAAGTTAGCGGTTTAATCTGGGAAAGAAGCCAAAAAAAAGAAGTTGATCTTAGGATGAGATATTTGTACCAAACCGTAAAGAAAAGAATCTTTTCCTCATGCATCTACCTTATTTAACAAACCAATTCTTCAATATGTGTTGAATCGTTTGAAATATGATATCAATCTCTTCTATATTAATCCATTTATCCCCTCTCCAATAGTCACTAGCTTTTTCACCAATAGAATATTTACATCTTTCAATATCCTGAGTGCAGAATTGGTTGCTTGAAAAGGAAGCCAAATCCAACCAACAATCCTTCCAAAAATTGATTCTCCTTCTGTTACCTAACCTCCACCAGATACCTTTAATGAGAAAACCCTTAGCATAACAAATAATGTTCTAGATGAAGGATTCTTGCATATTATCTTCATTAAAAAGGAAATCTTCCAGGGTAGGGTGATGAAAGATGTATTTGTTTCTAATGATATAATTCCATTCATTTCTTTCCCCATAGATTCTCCATATTTGTTTGGCTAGCAATGCCTTATTAAAGAGTTTTATTCTTCTTATTACAAGGCCTCCAAATATTTTAGGTTTACACACACTCTTTCAGGCCACAAGGCTCATTATTTTCTCCTCTTCAACTCCCAACCATAGAAATACTTTTTGAATTCTTTCAATCATCTCCAAAAAATTTTGGGGAATCTTGAAGAGACTCAGGGTATAGATTAGGATATTTTGTAGAGTAGACTTCAAGAGTTTAAGTTTTCATGCATGGACTAATAGAACACTCTTCTAGCCAACAATTTTTCTATTAAATCTTTCAATTAAATAAGTCCAGAAGGTTTTAGGATGTTTAGATCTCAACCGTAGATCAAGGTAAGAAGAAGGCAGGGTCCCAACAACACAGCCTAGAATCTTAGAGATCCTTCTTTATATTTCCTCAAGTGTATTGATGAATAATATAGAACTCTTATCTCAGTTAATGTGCTGACCAAAAGCTGAGGTGTAGGTAGAAAGTACCATTTTTAAGTTCTTGGCTTCCTTAATAGTATCTTCTCCCAAGGCCAGAGTGTCATCAAGATATTATTCATGGGAAAAAAGAGTTAGAAAAGGAAGGTTGGAGACCAGTGATTAGACCTTCCCCCAACATCTTACTAATATATCTCCCCAAACATTCATCAAGGATTAAATATAGAATAGAGGATATAGGATCTCCCTGTCTTAGACCCCAAGAAGGTCTGAAGAAATTAGAAGATCCACCATTAACAATGACTGACGATGAGACAGTAGTAAATAGTTACACAACAAGTTGAGTAGCTCCCCTATTCAACCCAAAGGCATCCTCCACTTTCTTCAAAAAATTCCAATCAAATCTATCATAGGATTTAGACATGTCCAATTTCATAAGAAATCCCTATTTTTTTGCCGCTTCCAAAGAGTGAATGCTTTCATATACTACAATGATAGAGTCCATAATTTTCCTTCCAGGAACAAACTTGTTGTGCTAGAGGGAAATGATTGAGGGAAGAATTAACAAAATCCTTAGAGTTAAGACTTTAGAAATGATCTTATACAAAGAGTTACACATCTAAAGGAATCAACAGAATTATCCCCAGGTTTCTTCGGTATCAAAACCAAGAAAGTGGTATTAATTTCTTTGAAGGGACCTTTGGATCCAAATAATTATTTCACAGTAGCAGAAACCTCTTTCCCAACAATATTCCAGTAATGATGGAAAAAACATGGGAAATCCATCAAGGTGAGCATATTTCTCACCTTCAAAAGAGAAAACAACACTTTTAATTTCCTTGTCAGACAAGATAGATTTCAATATCAGGTTAGAATCCTTGTCTATCAGAGACATAATAGTATACATCAATTTATTGTTGTTTTGGAGGCACATGTTAGGGTCCATACACAAGAGGGAGGAAAAGTAATAAAACATTTTATTTATGATGTCTTCCTCCTTGAAAAACTTATTATCATTATAGTCTAAATAGGATATCGTACTGGATGCTTTATTCTTCAAAGTAGTCATGTGAAAAAACCTCGTGTTTTTGTTACCAAATTTAAGCTAGAGAGCTCTAGATCTTTGTCTCAAAAAACTTTCCTCCTTAGATATGATGTTATGAAGATTCGCCAGTAGGTTATTTTCAATAGTTTTGAGCTCCTTGAAAAGAAATTCCCTTTGGGTTTGGTCTTGAAGATCTTTAATATCCATCTAAATACTACTTTTTGATAAAATAATGTCATCAAAGACCTTTTGGTTCCAAACCTTACCTTTTCTTTTGATAAAATTCAAACTTTTAATCACTCTCTATATTGCTCCTCCTACCATAGATAGTTTCCACCGATCACCTATATTATCCAAAAGAATAGGATGAGCCAACCATTTCCTTTCAACTTAAAAGGGGAGTTACTCTTGCCATTTAAGGGGTTAGTAGAGAAAGATATAGGGAAGTGATCAGATCCAATTCTCAACATAGATGAAAGGGAACAAGAATAACTTGAAATTCAGTCTGGGAGATGAGAGATATATCTAATTTCACTTGAATAAGCTCATACCTAGTTATTCTATTAGAATAGGTATATGAGATACCCTCAAGATCAACATCAAGGAGAGCTTCATTGTTACTATAACCCATGAGATATGTTCTACTATTAAGCTGAGAAGGGTTACCCCCCAATTTATCTCCATATTTCAATGGGGTATTGAAATCTCCCATAACCATCCAACTTTTATCATGGAACTTCTTCCTCAAGTCTTACAATCTAAGCCAAAAATTATGCCTTCCCAATTTGGTATTAGGGGCATAAATATTAATCAGGATCCAAGAGAAGTTATCTCTGATATGCCTCACTTTGACCATAATGATATTCTTGTCGGGCACAATTAGGGAATAGTTGGTAGATTGTTTATTCCATAAAATCACAACACTATTCAAAGCTCCCTTAGAATCACAACCAAGGCTACCCCCATTCTTGATAACCTAGATCATTTCAACTTTCTCTATGATCATTTTAGTTTCTTGAATCAACAATAAATATGGATTATAATCTCTATAAAAATTCCTTAAAATATCCTATTTATGAGAATTGTTCAGTCCTCTAATGTTCCAAGATGTAATCTTCATTTTCAGTGTGGGGATCATACCTCTGGGATTGTTATCTGATAACCATCTTCTATGTTCTTCTTTGGTTCATGTTCCCTTACATTTTTTGTTGATTTTTTTCTCTAGGGTCCCCTTTAGAAGATCCAATATCAGCTCTCTTTTGACATATTGTATGCACTATTCCATGGTTTTGACTATCATTTTTATTACCAGACCCACGCATCATAAATCCATGATTAGCACCATTAGCTTTCTTGGAAGAGTTTCTCAATTGTTTTTCCCACTTGACTCTATCAACATTTCTTCTTGAGTTTCTTCAATAGTAGACAGTTTCTCCAACCTCTGTTCCATCCAACTCACAATAGAAGTTGGAGATACAGGGTCATCAATTCCACTATCTTAAATGGTATCACTGTATAGATTTTGTTCATTATTATTAACACATTAAATTTCAACATTATTCAAATTGGATCTTGAAAGATATTTCAAAGAATATTCCACCCTTGAGATAGTTTTTGGATAAGATTCAGATAATAACAAATCCTAAAAGGTATCTTCCACCCTTGAGATAGGGGTTGAAGACTTATCTTCCCTTACCTAGGATCCCACACTTTCTACCCTTCAGGTTGTAGATAATTTTTCCCCATCTTCATCCTTTTGGGCCATGTTCTATTTTCTTTCCTTGAATTTGGGAAGAATATTTTCTTCCTTATCGGTCCCTATATCAGTTGACAAGGCTTCTTGATCTTTCTTTTCCTTATGGCTATCCACCTTAAGAGGGAGAATCTCGGCCTCTTTAGCTCTTCTGTCAACAAAAAAGGACTCCATAGGCTTACACTCTCCATTTTTTATGTTATTTACTTTCCTCCATTCCTTCTTTTTTTCTCTCTTCTTCTCTTCGTTAGCCTTTTTACCTTTGTGGGATTTAAGCGGAAATTTGTTTGCCCAGTGCCCTAATTTTTATAGGCAAAGAAGGAAAAAGGAACAGATTAATACTCCACAGGATGGATATACTTACCAAACTTTGACATAATAGTAATCATCCTAGGAAGGTCCACAAATTGATGGATATTCATACAAAATTATAGCATAGACTAACCTTGACCTCACTGCTGTCATTAGGTAAATGTATATGATTTCTCCTAAAGCCTCCACCAGAATAACAAACACATCTTCATGCCAATAATCCATAGGAAGACCAAGAAGTCTCCCCTAGACTCTAGGACTAAGCTGAAGAATTCATCATTTAAATTCAGGTTATCCAACCATTTATAGAAATCTAGAGATGATTTTCCAAACATCCAAGGGCCACCCCAAAGCATGCTAGAAAGATCTTCCCCATTAGAAAATTCAATTGAGAAGAAGCCTATAGGCATAGCTACGATGTCCACTTGAACTTTTAGACGCCATTTCTTATCAACAAAGACCCTAAATATATCTATATTAGGTCTCGGTCCTATAAATTTTCCTACAAAGGAAAGTGCCATTGTAAAGGCTTTATGGCCCACTAATGGGTTAGGTAGTAAAATACCAAAGACACCCTTCTCAAGCTCTGAAATTTTGCCAATTTCCAGGAAAGAGGACTTTCCTGTTAGTTGACCCCAAATAGAGAGGACCAAATACCTTTACCCACTAGCTTACAAGAAAAATTCCCAGTAGATTTTAGTGGAATTTTCTTACCAGCTGAGGACTTTGAAATATTCTCAAGACCACCACCCAGATCACCTCATGATCGATCCAAATCTTTTTCATCTTCTGCGACCTAAGTAGAGCCCTCACCTGACAAATCCCCCTCCTGCTGAGGCCCGCCCACAATAGTTCCTACATAAACTCCATAATTTTATAATTTCCTACCCAAATCAGAATTTAAACCCCCCACTCCACTCGTTCCTCCCACTCCTTGCTCCATTGATGTCTGTATTTTTGCAAGTGAAATGTTATGCTATGAGAATTGATTCATATTGTGCATTGTAAGTTGTAGAGTCGCGTTGAAGAGGCTAAGTGTTGATATTGTATTGTAACTATTTATTTAGTAGAATACAAAGTACTATTCTTTTTTGAGTGTGGGATTTTTCTCTCAAAAGATTTTTACTCGCAATATATTTGGGTAATCCCACAATATTAGGTTACAAACTTTGGGACATCCTAGTTTTTATTAAAACATAATTTTTTAGAAAATACCATGATTAAAGCTTTGAGAGGTCTCATATGAAGTAATTAATTAAAAATTCTTTCACCAAATCCTCTTCTATAAAACACCCTTAGATAGAACAACTCTATTCTTAAGTCATACCTATAATAGAGTATCCTCTACATGTATTGAAATATTGACAAAAAAATTGCTTTATCTTTTGCGAGGTCAAATAAATTAATTTAGAAGTTATTTTTTGTAAGTATGTAGTCTTTATTAGAAGATATTTAGAAAATATAATTTTCAATATTAAATTAAATTAATATATTTACTTTTATAACTTGTGAATGTAGTTTTTTTTATGGAATATTAATGACTTTTTTTCACACACGTAGAAATATAGGAAAATAGATTTAAAAATATGGGTATGTGCAGGATCATGGTATGCCAAAAAGTGGCAATATGAAAAAAAAAATGTTCTTTTGAGTCGTCCAAAAATGTTCTAAAAAGTGTGTTGACTTTTTAGTAGGCCTAGGTGCTAGTACACATGCAAAAAATCAAAATCAAAGGCACAACCCTATTCAGATATCCGATATAAAATCAGATATCTAATTTTAAATCGGATATCTAATTTTTGCCACCCAAATTTGTCTTTCCATTTAAAATTTCAACATTTTAAATGCTAAACTTTTTCATTCCATGCTATTTTCAATTTTTATTTTAGTTTTTAATTATTGTTATAGATTTCATTTTTTATAATATTAATATTATGATATTGAAATTAGGATTAATATTATAATAATACCTATGAGAGAGAGAGAGAGAGAGAGAGAGAGAGATCAAACACAAGTTCATCAAAATGCTCCAATACCAACACACAAACTCAAGGATTTTGAAAGGGAAAAAAGAAAGGAAAAACCACTTGTGTATAATATGAATGAGGCACAAAGCCTAAACAAGAAGACAGAAAGAAAGCATTAAGCTCATTATAATAGGAGAGAAAGTTTGAGAATGTGAGGAGAAGTGAGAAAATAGAGAAGATGATTCAACTTGTGAGAACCAACATAAGACCCCTATGAGAACCCTAAGAAGTGTGTGAGAGTCATCTCTTAAGTAGAGGTGAGTGGAGGATTTTGCATATAACTCCCATACTCTATGAGTGTCACATTCACATTTGGTGTGCCATGTGTAGGAATCCTCTTAAGGAGGATTATCTAATTTCCTTATTAAAGGAATTACAAATATGAGACAAGACCTTGGTATATCTTTTAATTACAAAATACCAAGGAAATATAAAATATAACATCCCTCTTTAATATTTACTTTGGGAGATGATATCTATAGGTATCACAACCAAATATTTACAATGATTTTGCGATGTTTCTTTTGAAAGAGTCTTTAGTAGATTTTTTATAGCTTGATCATAATTTATTTCTTCAATTGGATCTGTAGAGATAAAATGGTACATATGAGTGTTTCCTAAGTGGATAACACTTTGACAATACAAAGGTGTAGTTGCTTGCAAAGGAGGGGCCAGATCTTCAAGTGACCATTGTGATTATTGAGACGCATTTATACATTATGTATATTCATTTGCAGTAGAAAATAGAGGTGGAACATGATCAAAACCTGATCCTGCAATAAGGGAAGAACCACTAGTAGAGCTCCCATCATTGGGATCTCGTAGTGCTAAATCAGTAACACTTTGGAATGGAAATTCATATTGTGAATCATCAGTCATAAAATCATAAATGTAATCTTCAGTTGCATAAAACAAATTTATAATATATTCATCATAATATGAAGAATCAAGAGAAGTAGAGATAGTATAAGCATCACCATTATTATCATTATCCTCCACAAAAAAACATAGGATTAGTACTATCATAATGAATTTCATGTTGAGTAATAAATATATATTGCAAAGTAACATTAAGAAAGTTAGAGATAATTTCCTCTTCTTGCTCAAGAATATCATCAACATGAGAGCAAGGATAATCAAATTGCATTGCATCATACGAAGAGAGCATATAATCATGTTGAGTAGGAAGATAGTAATCAAGGGGGTTATTCCAAGAGTAACCATCATCATATGGTTCATCCCAAATAGTAGTATCATCATAGTGAGAAGTAGACATCTCATACCAAATAGTAAAAGAAAGGAAAGTGTTATTATTAGGAAATTTAGGAGTAGATGACATCTCATGTTTGAGTTTCTTAAAACAAGTAGCAATCACATGACCAAATTTCCCACAATAATTGCAATGGGGACACTTATTATTATTAAAACCATTAGGATTATTATTCTAACTTGATCTATTATTATATGATCTAGACATGACAACATGTTCCTTAGTTTTAAGTGTGCTAAATTGAATTAAGTTAGCCTCTTCTTGATGTAAAATTTGTTGAAAGATATCATGAGTTAATTGAGATGCTAACAAAGGAAGAGCTAATTGAGAATGAATATTAGTAATAAATTACTGAAATTGTCTAGGAAGGCATTTTTTAAAGATGATATGAATTAATCAGATATCATATAATTTTATCCCTAAATCAGTAAATTGACTTTGAATAGAATCAAATTTAAGCAAAAACTAATCCATAATTGAGAAATTTGTATACCTGAGATCCTCCAATTGATCTTAGAGTTGAATCTTTCAATATTCATTGGCGTTGTCAAATCTATTTTACAAAATCGCCCAAGCTACATGTGCTTCAGTACAATGGGCAATTAAGACATATAAATCTAGATTTAAGGAATATCTATAAGACCAAGCGCCTCATCATTTTTATGATTCCATGAATTTTTAAGAGTTTGAGGAACAACATGAGGAGGAACAGAAGTGGAGTCAGTTGCAACATCAAGAATATGTCGGTAATGGAAGAGAAAAGTCATTTGAGTCTTCCACGCATAATAATTGGAACTTGTTAATTTAATCTCAGGAATTAACGTCAACATTATAAATATAAATTAACTGAATTACAAGATGAATAATATAATAATAAAGCTAAAAACCCAGCTTAACGTCATTAGTAAACGCCAATATGCAAGAATTTCTAAATATTAAAAAAAATTAAATATTTTGTTAATGTGATGAAACAAATTCTTATTACAACTAATTAACGAAATTGAAATTGAAATTGAAATTGGTTAGATTTGATACACATAATGTAGGAATGAAATGATATGAATAAATATTAAGCGAAAGCAAATGTATGCATGTTTAAATTTTTTGATTAAACAAATTTGAACTATTAATTTTATAGTTTAAACTCCAATTATGAAATGTAATTAAGAAACTAAATGAAGACTATATAGCAGAAGTGGAAAATGATTAAGTAAATAATTAATTTTATTGCAACTATAGAGATGAACAAATGAGACCAATATAGTTAATCTAATTAAATAAACTAATTATTCAAAGAAACTTAAATAAAGTCAAACTAGAATAAACAAGTTAGAAAAGGTCACATAAATTACAGAGAACAATAATAAAGGTCTAAAAAAAAAGAAAATGTTTTGCAGAGAAAACATTACATAACCTGCAAAGAAAACATTAGAAGGGAAACATGAGCACATGAGAAATATTCAATCAGAATCAGAGGCAACTAAAAATAAAGCTAGGCAGAGTAGGAGGGACAAAGGAAGGCAGGAGAGCAGTTGGAAGACTGCGCTGGAAAGCTGGAAGGCGGTGCTAAGAAAATATTATGAGAAGTATGGGAAAAGAAAATGAAAAATTAATGTGAAAGATTGTGCAATGAAAATTTATGGGCTACCAATGCAGTGTTAAGTGTGATGGAAAAGCGTAAGATGCCAAAAGAGATGCAATAAAGTGTGTGAGGGTTGCACTATAGAAGTGTGTGAGGGTTGCACCGGAGAAGGAAAAAATAATACACCTGCAGAAGGATACACTGAGAAAGGAGACCAACTCATAATTTGCACAATGCATAACCAATGTTGCACAGGAGGAAGAGAATGAGTTGTGCAACAAGACAAAAAACTTGTATAATGCTTCAAAAAACAACGAAAATACAATGGAATGCTAGTTTGGTTTGAAGGCAAGATGCCAGAAGAAAAGAGATGTTGCGCAGAAGGGAAGACCAAATATATAAAAGTGTACAAAGCTATAAAACAAAGATTTAATATCAATAAATATATAATACTAAGATGAGAACAACAAGTAAACCACCTGCACAGATATGTAAAATCAGAGATTATGTTATAAAATAGATGCTACCAGAAACATTAGTAGATATTATGAATCAGAAATATACATGACAAGAATAATAAATAGAAATAAGAGATAACAAGATTAAATATATAGCATTAGGAGACACAAATAAAGATTCTGAAAAAGAATAGTGAGAAAAGATTAAACAAAATATAAACCCACATATACGATTGTTAGAATGAACAAAAAAGAATGAACAGAAAACCCTTGCGGTTTCCCGATAAAGAGTGAGTTAGAACGTTTCAAAAACTTGGAAAAAAGATGAATCAACTAAGATTTGTAAAAAAAATGAAAGAAATCCCAGCAAACAAGAGTTAAATAAAAAAATATGATCTTTTCTCCTCAACAGAGATATCTTTCAACTAATCCTGCATGCAACACTCACAACAAGGATTAAACCAGCTCTGATACCATGTTAGAAACATAAAATAAAATAGAAAAGAGATAAGGAAAGAATTCGAGAGAGAGTGTGAAAGGAAGAGTTTTACCATATATATATATA
>MU226527.1:45447-62911 GCA_018584345.1 Thuja plicata | reverse complement strand
ACATTATCATGAGTATTGCATATTTTATGAACGTTTGAAGTAGAGTAAACTGTAATTGTGACATACGTTGACTGCGTAACTGATAACTTGTTGTGTATTTATCAAAATTCAATTTTTTTTCTTTTGATAGAAAGAAGACTCAAAGCTAGAGGGCACTGTTATTTTTCAAATTTTTTTTTCTCTTTTCTACTATTTTTCATTGAACGTCAAACCTGGAAGTGTATATTGGATAAAAAACCTACATCCGATGCANNTCAAAATACATAGACCTAATTAATTCAAAATTTATCAAATCTATATTCGTTAGAAAGCTCATTCAGAGTACTTGTGTGATGCAAAAGGAGGTGTCCCTATTCTTCCATTTGAGCCCCGCGCTTGAGCCCCGAAGCCATGAAAACTACAGATTTCTGTTAGGCTTTGCAGATAGCTTCAATTTTGGGGGTTTCGATAGAAAGTACTTAAAAAGTACTTTCGATCAAAACTAATTAGTTTCGATCGAAAGTACTTTCTATCAAAAGTACTTTGTTAGTTTAACATGTGTGTGGGTCAAAATCCCACTAAAATCTTTACTATCTTAGTTTCGATCAAAACTAAGTTAGTTTCGATCGAAACTAACTTAGTTTCGATCGAAACTAGGTTAGTTTCGATTGAAACTAAGCAAAAAAGGTAGTTTCGATCGAAACTATGAATGTTTCAATAGAAACAATCAGGTACTTTCTATCAAAAGTACCTGACTAAATCCTCCCACCTCGCGGATTCGTGAGGAATTTCTTCCTCCAAAAAAGTGTAACCCACTATTGTGGGATCACCCGAGAGCAAGTTTGAGAATGTGAGGAGAAGTGAGAAAATAGAGAATATTATTCAACTTGTGAGAACCAACTTAGAACCCCTATGAGAACCCTAAGAAGTGTGTGAGAATGATCTCTTAAGTAGAGGTGAGTGGAGGAGCTTGCATGTAACTCTCATACTCTATGAGTGCCACATTCATATTTGGTGTGTGCCAGGTGTAGGAATAATCTTAAGGATGAGTATCTAATTTCCTTATTAAAAGAATTACAAATATGAGAGAAGACCTTGGTATATCTTTTAATTACAAAATACCAAGGAAAGAATAATTCTAACAGTTTCCTCAAATTTTTCTAGCCTAGTAGTAAGACCATCGAAATTTCCCTCTAGGACCTTTCTAGCATTACCCTTAGCTTTGACTAAATCTAAAACTAATTTCTTCTCCTTGGGTGACCAGAGAGACAATGACCCATATCTTAAATCTGGGTCGAGGTCTCTACGTTCTGTTGTATTTCCTCAAACTTCACTCACAGAGCCCTTTATTTGAGATTAACACTTTTAATCCTGTGAAATGATTATCTTTGGACCCAAAATGAGTACAAAGCATGAGCCTTCACCATTTGGAGAACCCCAAAGAGGGGCTCTTTCTGGTAATGGAATTCATCTAACCATAAGTCAGAAAACACCACTTTTGGGCATTTTATTCTCACCATCTTCTTCCTCAAAATTGAGAGGCAAAATAGGAACATGATTAATTGTCACACTGGTAAAATATTTCATTAGAGGTATTTTTGGAATTCCCTTGTTACCCTTTCTTGAAACTACTAGCAACTTTCTTAGGGGAAATACCGAGGGACCAAGGTTTTTTAATTGAACCACTATCGGACTGCCAAAACAAATTTCACTCAGGACAACACCACTTTTATTCTAGTAACCAAACCACTAGGATTGGTCCTACATGTATCCTAAAACATCCATTTTACCATCATTAGACAACACAAAAATCGGAGAGCCAACAAAAATACTCCCCTTATCCTTTCCATGGACAGGACGAGAGAGCACATTTTTATTATCATTAGTATGCTCACCCTCATTACCATACAACTGTATCTTTTTCAACTTAGGCTTGGCCTAGGATAGGGTTTTTTTAACTAGGAGGTGAAATCCCCTCATCACTATCCCCACTATCATCTCCCTCGTCACCTTGATACACTATATTTTACGCATCAAATTCTTACTGGTAAATAATTTGAGCTTCTTAGTCTTTGGGGTATCAATTTCTTCCTCGTTATTAGACTTAGCTTCCTTCTCAAACCCACCAACATTAGGATTATCCTCCTTTTCTAACTTAACAAGCTGAAGACTTGGATTTTTGAAGGCCTTAGCCCTCAAACACTCATATAAGACTAGAATTAACCCTTGACAAACAACAACTTTTCTAGGGTTCTTCTTGTGGATATAAATACTAGCATAAAGAGAGGAATACATAAAATATGGGAAAGATATTAAAGTCGTGTACCTAAAATGGTTTAATAACATGAAATGATAGTTATCCATCCTAGTAAATCTCACATCCACCATGAAAAATTCCATAATTACTTGGGTCATCATCATTTAGAAAGGGATTAATAGCTTAGGGTCAAAGTAAGAAGTGTTACCTTTCACAAGGGCTTCCCTCTCCTCCTATGTTGTATTGAAATTTTTAACAACCTACTTAGATATTTTCCTGTCATTGAAATAATTCAAGCCTTTTGTAGACATTCCCATCACTTTAGCCACCATAATATAATCTATAAAAAACATCTGGCCTTGCAAAGTGATAGCCCATTTATCCTAGTCATCAATAAAGAGATGAGTGACCTTTCTATCATAACCATGAAACTTATCCAAAAAAGGAGAAAGACTACCCTTTGTGAGCTTCCTCCAAACTTCCTCATCTCTCCTCAAGTTCTGTTAGGTCTTTGATTCAAAATAGTTCAGGTCTCCTCCCATGATTTAAATCTACGAGAAAACTAATTGAAATAGAAGACATGTGAAGAGAAGAAAATATTTTTTTTAAAGAAAAAAAGATTACTACTCTTCAACACCGACAAAGCATGAGAGAATAATTTAGAAATAATGATGGGAAGGGAAGATATACTATTATCATTATTTTTTATTCGAAGGGAAGGAGATGTCATTTTCATCATTAAATTGTACTTTTCCAATCCTATTGGTGATACGGTCGAGGGCTAAAAGGCCTTTTACATCATTATTTAAATCCCCATCCACTTCCCATTTTAAGATGCCATTCAATCTGACACCAATGTTAGTGATACCATATACCACCTTATTAGATTCTCTATAAGAGTGGGCAATATAAGATTGTTTTAAATTTTCTTACTACTTTTGGATCCCTTATTTTATTGTCTTTGGACCATGAAGCTGGTGATTCCCCTTTTAGGCATCTTATAATATTGTTGAATTCCCCTTCTAACTAAACATAATTAAGGTTAAGATGTTTAACAATAGAAAGAATTTGTAAGGCTCCCATGGCTTTAGCATAGTGGTTAGACTCGGTACCCAAGGGAAGATCCATCACAGCAATGGAAATACCATTCTCATCTCTTATCACTCATTGACACCCAATTGACCTAGGATTGCCCTTGGCCACCACATTAAAAAAAAAATTCATGCATCCTAGAGGAGCGGAAATCCAAAGGAAACCATCTCTATTCTTATTAGTCTTTCCAACACATTTAGAAATATCAATATCCAATTGCCATCCCTGGGAAATACAAACATCCTCCATTTTAAAACAACATTCTTCTTATGAGATAGCCTAGAAGAAAGAAGATTAATATTTTCCACAATAGACCTGGATATATTCTCTAAAACAACCAAATAGGAGGAGCTATGATCCCTAAAATACTATTATTTCTCTCTTTCCATATACCCCAGATAGTGTGAGGTGCCATGAATGACCAGGGGACATTAAGATCTTGATTAGCCAAGGGGAAACACCATTGGATAACAAAATCTTGTATAGAGGTAGGGAAAACCCAATTGAGATTGCATCTTCTAAATAAGTAAGCTCATACCTCCAGGGAGAAGGAGAAGTGCATCAACAAGTGAGAAGTAGATTCCTTTTGTTGCATGCATATTTTTAGTTCTTTTTTTTTTAAATTATGAATAGGCATTTCCATTATATATATAATGAAAATTATATTATTCACAAAAAATATTTGGGGGATATAGAATCACCCAATGATAATAATATTATTTTTAACATAAATATGTCTTGGTGGGTAATTTTAATTTTAACAGAGATGTGCAGTGTCCCACAAAGAAACTCTTGGACTACAAGGTCAATACATATGCTAACACAAATGGAACAATTATTTT
Organism: Thuja plicata; assembly: GCA_018584345.1. Classification (NCBI taxonomy): domain Eukaryota; kingdom Viridiplantae; phylum Streptophyta; class Pinopsida; order Cupressales; family Cupressaceae; genus Thuja; species Thuja plicata. The sequence continues at coordinate 58,741 of MU226527.1, read as the reverse complement.
TACAAATACCATATAATACACAATAAGATACTCATTATTACATCATCAACATGTGCTATAAATAATGATCACGCACACAAGAAAAACCATCTCATACAAGGTTCCCCTAACATGCAATAGAATGCCTAAAATCATCATATAAGTCTCCCAAAACTACTTACGTTACATTAAATGAGGATCTACCAAGTTTTAATGTGATGGTACCACCATTATACATCATCCCATAAGGTCTTAACCTAAAATTACCAACCTAAACTTAACATTATACTATTTAAAGTTGAGGCATTAATGAATAGAACTAAGGTGCCAAAATTAATCAATGGTGCTAAAACAAAGTCACGTGTACTAAAAATTAAGCTCATACACCAAAACTAAATTTTTATCCTAGAATTATCTTATGAGTAACCTTGATTTGTCCTTTGATCCATGTCCCATGTATGACAAGGAACACACCCTTGATCAATGTGCATTGAATAGTGAAGCACCATGCCTTTGATAAATGTTCATATACACCCAAGTGACCCGCAATACATCACGAGCCTATACAATTTGTCAAGGAATGTATGAGGTAACTCATTATCTTATTATTATACTTTATCCCTTTCATTTTATTAATTATTATGTTATCACGTATTAAAGCAACTCCTAATGGGTTACCTATTACAAGTAGCAGTTATCGTTGCACCAAAAGATCAACTTGTTAATGCCTAATACAACTACTAGGTATATAGAATCATAGGAGGTAGTTAAGCCATGTCAAAAACACAATTTTTGCATTGAACAACCAAGTAGACCAAGGGCACAATCAACCTTGCTCACCATTGTAAAAATCTCCCCTCCTCCCATGAAAGTGAGGGATTTGAACCTGTGACCAAGCTCTGACACCACTTGTTACCACTTGTTACAACTAGTGGTTTTTGTTACACCAAAAGATCGATCTATTAATTCCCAATACAACCAGTAGACATATAGAATCATTGGAGGAAGTTAAGCCATGTCACAAACCTGAATGTTACATTAAACAACCAAGGAGACCAAGAGCGCAATCAACCTTTCTCACAATAATAACATTACCATATTGGCCACTTTGTGCCTTAGTCTCATCATTGAGAGTCACCCCTAATGTCGTCTCGTTCACTCAATATAGGCTCAAATCATAAATAAAAAATGTAACAACACAATGCAATGAGATTCTATTTCACATAAATCCATTTTTCAATATGCACTTTCCACCAATATTCATGACATGCATACAATTGATCCCTTTTGAGCATACAGATCCACATTGATCCAAATTTTGAATCTAATTTTTCATGTCAATGTAAAATAATCACATATTCATCATCCAAATAAAATAACCGTTGTTAAAATATATAATTCATGACCAAATTCATTCACAATATTATTTTCATGTGAAACTTACCCAAAATTGGGTGCATTTGTACCTCGCAAGCTAACATCATTGAAATTTAAAACATTACTAATTAAAAATAACCTAGTGGTTTCCAAGTACAACCCATGACAAAAATGCATTCATCTAAACTATTCATCTGCCCAATAAAACATTGACACCTTAACACCACAAAAACCTTTATTTTCACATAAAACATACATAAACAATCAAATATCCATAAAATTACTTTAGACAATTTTTTCAATATATTTAAATTCATAAAAAAAAAAATATAAATCTCATAAATCCAAATCCACTAAATTTAAGTCAAAGATAAAAATGGGAACAAAGAACAAGAACATAGGCTCAATAAGAAAAACCAAGAAATAGTGTGAAGTTGATAAAATCTCCTCCAAGCAAAATGAGATTTTGTGTGAAAATGGATTTAAATGTAGAGAATTGAATAAGAAAATACTCACAAAATGAACTTTCCTCAAATTCTCTCCCCAAGACAATATGATTTTCTTCTAAAGAGGGATTTTTTTAAAGAAAGCTTATGAAATTTGAAAAAAAAAAAAAAGATATTTCCAATGAAACATAAATGTTTTAATTATAAAATGACTTTGTTTTAAAAAAAAAACAAATATAATATCCCAATTTATTTAAAATCTTGTAAATAAAATTTTAAATTTATAAATCCAAGAGATATTAAAATCCCTATTTAATTAAAATACCCATACAATACTTTCCAGCAATAATAATGACAATAGTAAAATATTGAATGACAACATTGGAAATTAAACATATATATTACTTTACTTATTTAATGACTAGAAACTCTTACAGACAACAAGAATGCACAAATGGAAAATACTGGTCTCATCACAATATGCAAGGGTAGTTGAATGTTACCACACAATAACTGGATGGGTACACAGAGGTACATGGAGATTACTACTCAAGAGAAGGAATGCCAATTAGACTTAAGAACATAATTTAGCAATATAATTGTCTCGATTCTAACCACCATCGGGGATAGTATAGGCATGTTCAAACTTGTAGATCCACTTGGTGTAGTTTCACTCCAACTTGTTCCTTTGTCTTGAAACTTTGTGGAACACTTATATATGACTAGCGCTTGCATTGAAATAGATGCAAGGTAAAGCCGATAGGAAGATCGTGTGTTATTGTTCCCTGATAACAGTTCTCAAAGTATTTTTGTTTTGTTTTTGAGCAGGCCTCAATATATGAGTGACCAAAAGAGTGCTGGTATGTAGAATATTAATTTTTTAGTTGACACATACCATCACTTTACTTTTTCTAAACTTGAATTTCACTGAATCGTAGTTCAAATAACGAACTTACCACACCATCAATTTACAAAAATAATGTTTCAGACAACATCTACCACCATTTTTTTTTCTCAATTCCAGTTCCAAAAGATCACAGTGCAAAGAACTTACATATTCCACCATGGAGAGAAGAGTTGATCATCCTGGGGATTCTCTACTTAATCATGGTTTCTCGACAACTCAAAAGATAGGTCAATTTGTTGGTTCAAAAACTCACGAGCATGCCGCAAATGAATTTGTCAAGTATTATTAACACCCTACTTTCCAACTGTAAAGAAAATTTATCATTTTTGGTAGAACCTCCGATGAAAGCACTAAAACTGACTAACAAGAACTAACTGCAAACTAATTGGAAAGGAAATCTTTTTGGTTGATGCAAGATTGCTAAGAACCTAGGATGCTCCTGCATCACAAACACATTCTCTTTTAGGATGGATTAGCCCTCCTTATATGAACCATTGTTTTGGTTAGATCATCCATAAATCAATTAAACTCAAGGTTGTTCCCCTTAACTTTGAAATTTGAACTCATTATGTCATTATGATTAGAAATTTGGATGCTTCTTATGTTTCTTCTCATGAAAGATCCTTGGTTTGTCAAGAACAATATGTCAAAGACAACAAAAAATATTTATAGTAATTCTTCATCACCTCTATGTATGTCTATTGTCATTCTATTCTTTTTGCATTTAATTTCATCTCGAAGCATTAATTGTTCAAAATTTTCTACAAATATTTACCATTCCTTAAGTTACTCCCAATAGTGACATTCCTCCATTATTTTTTGAAAGATGCCACATTACTCTTCTATTTCCCTATATTACATCATATGCGTTACGTATATATTTCCATGCAGTACATTTACTTCCATACATTCAACTCTGATTAATGAGAACATAAAATTTATTGAAAAGAAGTTTTTATTTAGATAGACTCTACTGAACAATCTTAAACCTACCATTTCATTTTTCAAGTAAGAAATTAATAAATAAGTTATCTTTTAATTTTTTTTAATCTTTTAAATAACTAATTATATGCACCACTTTATCAATTTCTAAACCTTTAATAATGCAAAATATAAAGTTAATTGGTTAAACATTTTAAAACGAAATAATAATTGCAAAAATTGAAAACAAACTTTGTACCTTACATTTCAATTTTTAATTAAATCATTAATAAACATATATTATATTTAACTATTTTGAATTTTCTAAATAAGTGATTATATGTTTGACTTTGTCAATTGCTATATTAATTATTAGACCCCACCATACTATGAGAATCTCTCCTAGAATAAGTTTGTTGCATCTCAACCAAATTTGTTCTCATATATCACTTCTACTACGCATGGTTTTCACTTCTAATACACATGGTTTTAAGTATATGTATTCTCCTTATTTTAAGCATGTGATTTCATTACTTTTCAACTTCCAATACATGACAATACATGGTTTTTGGAATTCAAGACAAAAGAAATCAATATTTAGCATTCATAAGTTGAACATTGAACTTTAAAAATCAATATAGTAGACAATAACCTATAAATTTTTCTCAAACTTCTACTCAGTTTTTACATTGACAAATTTTAGAAATGAATTCATGCTACAATGGTACTAAATTATTTTAATTATTAATATTGAATGCATTACCTAGTCCTAAATTATAGACAAAAATATCTTGCTTTATAGCTCAAGTCCTTGAACTCTTTGGAATGTCAATAACAAAGCGATATTTAACATCTCACTTCTCCAGTCTTTCTATCGCGGTGTTGATATAATCAGCAGAGACCTTCTCTATCTTGCATGTGATGTTTTTCTCTACACAGAAATATGGCATATCCTGTGTTTCTTTTATTCCACCAATACTGCTCCCTGTAACTAATCTCTGACCTGAAAACACTAGGATTCATAAAATTCAGATATTTTCAACTCCAGGGTTGGATGACAAGAAATGAAGAACTCACATTATGCAGGTGAATTTCTTAATGATCATAACACTGTGAGGTGGAATTTCCATGGGTTTTGAAGGCAAATTGACAATAACAAATTTTCCATTAGCTTTGAGCAAATTGAAGAATAGATGCATGGGATGATCAGGTGATACTGTGTCAATTATGTAATACAGGGATTTAATCGCCCCCTTAATTTGCCTCTCATCTTGGCTAATAAGGAATGCATCAGCCCCCAAAACCTCTTTGGCTTCTTTTTCTTTGTGCGAGGATGTACTGATGACAGTTACATGCAGCTCAAAGGCTTTGCCAAATTGAACAGCCATGTGACCGAGACCGCCAAGCTCCACTACGACTAACAACTTTCCTTTCTCCGTCATTCTAATGTAATTCATTGGGCTGTAAACTATTATTCCCACGCATAACAATGACGCAACAACATCGAAAGACAGGGTTTACAGCACCTTAATTACAAACCTTGACTTGCTGTGGAGAAGATCTCCTACTTATCAATTGATGAGCTTAAGGGGCTTTCTAATGAATGGTTCATAAGGCACAACACTTGGTGAGGGTTTTGCAAATGGGGTTGCAAGCAGAGTGGGTTTAACCATGGAGGAAACTCCGTAGTTAAGCGTGCTCGAGCTAGAGTAGTACTGGGATGGGTGACCTCCCGGGAAGTCCCGATACTTCACCTTTGTGAGCATCACCTAGATCCAATGAGTGCTAAGTGTTCTATTCATTCTCATGAGAGATGGCTTCGTGTGAACCACTACTCATGAAATATGGGTCAATGAGTTTGACTCAAAAAACTACACAGTTGAATCTTGATAGCAATATCACAAATCCCACAACTTTAAAAGGAGTTTTGATCTTTTATGGAACCCTATTATTCTAAATCATGTGTTTTCAAAGATGATTTTATTAGTGCAGTGAAGTTCACTTACTGTTGTCTACCAAAATTGTACCCTGTTAAGTTCGCAGGAACTTAACCTTTTGGAGAAACATGGAAACATTTCAAGGTTGTGGGTAACCTATGGCTGGAATGAATCTCCAGGTCCTAGGCCAGCTTCCTATCTGGTTAATCACTCCACTACCTGAAAACCAATTCTTTTTGATGGACAAAAGAGATAGAAGGAGAACAGAAAAATGAAAACTATGTCCTAAAAGGTGATGCACCAGAAAATGTCTGAGGAATGCACAAATAACTTGACACACAATGAAATAGTAACTTAAGCTCTCTTACACAACCCCACTAAATCATAATATTTGCATAATCAATTTATAAGAAGGCCAATAATGACAATCCCCTTAAAGGAGAAAGATTTCTCACAATTTTGGGGAAAATCAGACTTGAGCACAACTTAAAACCTGCAAACAAGCATGAAGTACTGCATAAAGGCACTAATATGTGATAAAAATTAAGGACAAAGAACATCACAGAATTCTATACCAATCACTAAGCACACAATAAAAGACTAATAAGGGAAGGCATAAGCTATCTTTCACAGTCAAAGGTGTTACAAATCTGTATATTTCTCTGAAATGGGTTACAAAATCTCTTTTTCCTCAGTCAAGAACTTAGAATAAGTTACAAAAAATCAAAGCCAAAGGGAAGAAGAACCCCTTAAAAATGAGTCTTCAACTCATATTTATGCCTTTTCAAAGCCAACTGCATTCTGAAAGCAATAACTTTTGGATCGGATTTGGCCTGTCCAGCCACTGTTTAGCCCTTCAAAAGTCTACAAAAATACAATTTGGTGACCCCAAAAGTCATCTCAAAAAATATCAACATAAATACTCCTTCATAGAAGTAGTCTTATCTCTCTAGAAGAGTCACAAAAGTCTTTGAATTGCAATAACTTTTCTGCAGCCCCAAAAATGCATCCTCTGACCTTTCAAAATCTGATCTTTCCATCTGTAACAATCTGATTTCCAGCGTCTAAGAAAATATCTAATATCTTTCTGTCTCTAGAAAACAGAAAAAATCAGCAAGTAGCACCTTCTGATTCACTCTAAAAATAACTTTTCCATCTTTGGACTGTCTTATTCTTGCCTCTGCGAGTATTTCCTTCCTGTCACCTACTCGCTCAGCTTCTATGCTCTTCTTTTGTCCTCTGCATGAGTGAGTGATGTTGTCTTTTCTTTCCTCAGTCGCAAGCTCGTGAGCTGCTTTCTGATATTACCTGAGTCTCGGTGACTGAGCGCCAATGCATTTTACCCTTCATCTATTCCTTCATCACACAGTCGCTGACTTTTTTAACTAACCTTTGGATTCTGAGCGACTGAGTGACATCCCTTTTCTTCAATGCATATCCTGTTTGGTCGTACACTCGCTCCACCTTTTACTCTATTTCCATCTTGTGTGCGAGTGAGTGACAACATCCATTTTCTACTCGGTCGCAAACTCGCGAGCCTGAAAACTTTACCTTACCCTTAACTGCGAGCGTGTGATGATACCTCCTCTTTCTTCAGTCACTCACTCACGAGCTATTTTCCCTTTATCTTCATTGATCGACGAGTGAGTGATGTCCTTACTTTTTTTCTCGTCGCATCCTTGCGGGTTCTTTTCCTTTTACCTGAGTTGATCGGTGAGTGAGCGATGAGTCTCCTCCTTTTTTCATTGCATACTCGCGAGCTGATCTCTTTATCACCTCAAAGCATCAGCGAGTGAGCGATGGCATTGAACAGTCTCTTTGGTCGCTCGGTCGCAAACCCTCATGAACTTTAAAAAATGCTTGCGTGATAGAGCAATGAGATCTCCTATCAGTACTTGTGCCCTCGTCGCGTACTCACACTACAAAAGACAAACGGGTTAAAACATAAGTGATTGGGCGACCACTATGACTTGACCTCGTCGCGCAGTCGCAGGACTTAAAACATTGACATAAAATAGTGAGCGGGTGCACGACTGCTTTAATTACAGACAATACTCACTTGGTCACAGAGCATGAGATAAACAGCATGACATAACAGCGACTGTATGACGTACATGATTTAACTCATCGCTGACTCGTGGACTTGAAACCTGACTTGCAAAAGACATCGCGACTGTGCGATATACGCTTTAGATCATTGAACCCGCTCAGTTATGCATAAAACATAACTAGACCTAGGTAGATCGTGACTGCATGATAACCATTCAAAATAGTTCATCACACACTCGCAGATAGATCAGAACTCCTCATAAACAGATCACGATTGCGCGATGACTTTCATTACAGCTCATCGCGCACTCGCGCAACTTAAAGACATCTCAAAATGACTGACGCGACAAAGCGAGAAGACTAAAATATGAACTTCAAAAAGGGATTTTGACCTCTATTGCATGGCAAAACATAGAATTTGAACGATAAAGCCCAGGGAAGATTTGTCAAGACCTAGGGTTTTTAGGGTTTTCAAATTTGGCTAGGTTTTAGGCTTGAAAACCTAAAAACATGACAGTGGATAGACGTATTGAACAGAGGTAAATGAATTGGACACGCCAGAACTAAGAAATTACCTTCCTCCATTCAAAACATAACAAATCCCCTTGATTGAACTTGGTACCAAAAATTGGTAACATTTTTTGGCGACATCTGCAAAATGTTTGCCTTCTAAACATCAAGACCAGCTGCCTGAACTATCCATTGGGCATAGAGTCATTAAGAAAACATACTGGCAACCTGAATTCCACTTGCAAAACTGATCAAACCTTCTGAACTGACTGCATATGGATGCATGAATTGTGATGGGGAAATATGACACTTCACTTGTAACCTCCTGAAAGCTAGAAAACTGAAACCAAACTAACTAACTGTGCTGGACAGCACTTAGGAAAAATAGAAAACTACAAGAACACTATTGTGCCAAGGCACTTGTTGAACAACTAAACTGCTGCAATATATACAAGGATAGATCCTACCTCAGAAATAGTGCTTAAGATGAATCCCGTTGACTGGGATTCGCTCCATGTTACCATCCAGCTTCGAAAGCTGAAAAGCATTATGCTATTTACATTCTGAGACAATATAAGGCCCACTCCACAAAGCATCAAACTTGGAGTGATTTCCAGGCTTGCTTTTGCATTCATCCCATTTCAGCACTACATCTCCTTCCAGGAAAACTCTTGGAGATGCCCTTTTGTCAAAAGACCTTTTCATTTGAGCCTGATTATGCTCAATGGTCCTCAAAGCTACTATCCTTACTTCTTTTAGCTCAACCAGTTGTGCCAACCTTGGAGTTAATGGCTCCTCTTCTATCATATCAAGCTGATCTACTAAGTCAAGAGCTAGAAGCTCTAGTGAGATAGGTAACCGAGCCTCTTTTCCATAAACAAGTTTGAAAGGGGACTGCCTTGTTGATCTTTTCTGAGTGATTCAATCAGCCCATAAGGCTGAATTCATTTGGGTATGCCATGCTCTCTGGTTACCCTCCATATTCCTTTTGATAATTCTGATCAGATTTTTATTAGTGGACTCTGTTTGGCCATTGCCTTGCGGATAATAATTGGAAGATGTGTTCAAATAAACCCCATTCCTTACAGTCTAATCAGAAATCTTAAACCCTATAAAAGCTAAATCATTATCTAAGATGATGGACTCAGGAACACCAAACCTGAAAACCAGTTCTTCATAGAAGTTTAGAACAGCAGTTTCATTAGCCTCTTTAAGCGCCAACGCCTCGGTCCACTTAGTGAAATAGTCCATTGCTGTTAACACCCATTTTTGACCAGCGCTGGACAGTGGGTTTGTTACCCCAATAAAATCCAAACCCCACTTCATAAAGGGTTGTTCAACCTATATTGGCTACAAGGGTAAGGTTGCCAACCTCTGTTTACCAGCAAATAGTGTGCACTCCTTGCATCCCCTAACCCATTGGTGTGCGTCTTTGAATAGATTGAGCCAATAATAGCCACCCCTCATTACCTTGAGAGTTGTTGCTCTAGGTGAGAAGTGACCTCCAGCTAGCCCATTATGAAACTCATGCAACACCTTGTCCATTTGGTCAACTTTGACACATCTTAAGAGGACACCATTGAAGTCTCTTCTAAAAAGAATATTATTCAATAAAACATAAGGTATGGACTGCAATCTAAAATACCTTCTTTTTACTTTGTCCAAGTCCCGCGGACATTCACCAGTCTATAGGAAATGTGTCATTTGTTGTACCTAGTTAGAGACAGAACTTGAAACAGCTCATCCACCATTCTGAATAACTAGAACAGCAGCATGTTCACTGGTTTCTTTGATTCTTATGTCATCAGTAAGCTGTTCGCACAGCCCTTTTCCCCTGATTAGTTTGGTGACCTTAATCTCTACATCGTATTCCATTACCTTAGTCACCCAGCCAGCTCTCTTATCACTTAAATCCTTACTTAAAAAGAATTCCTTGACACTTGGATGAGAAACCATTAGGATGATTTTATTATTTGACAACATGTGCGTAAATTTTTTCAAACTCCTAATAACAGCAAGAACATGTTTTTCTACAAATGAATACCTGAGCTCGTAGTCCTTAAGACTTTGACTGAAGAATGCCACCGGCTGCTCTATGCCTTCAACATTGCACTGAACTAACATGGCTAAGATAGAATCAATATCTCCATAGGCATATAGAACAAAATCCTTAGAAAAATCAGGATTTATGAGTGTAGGTGTTGCTGCAAGTGCCTCTTTAATCAACTCAAAACTCCTTTTTTCCATCTTTAGTCTAGCTGAATGGCATATTTTTTATTAGCATGGCTGTTAGTGGACTTAACAAATCTGTAATATCTGGGATAAACCGCCTAACAAAATTTATTCGGCCAATGAAACTTTGCAAACCTTTCTTATGTGCTGGCAAGGAAAGAGCCAAAATTGTTGTTATTCTGTCAGGATCAATATTGATACCCTGTTTAGACACCACATAACCAAGAAATCTGCCTTCATGGATAGCAAACACACACTTTTTGGGATTAAGAGATATCCCAAATTCTCTGCATCTTTCAAAAATCTACCTTAGGTGCTTTAAATGATCTTTTGCTTCCTTAGAAGAAATAGTGATGTCATCCAGGTAAACCAAAACAATCTTATACATTAACTTATCAAAAGCCATATCCATGGCTTTCTGAAAGGTTGCTCCAGCATTGGACAAACCCAAGGGCATCTTTCTGTATGCCATGGTACCCCACTTGGTTGTAAAAGCTATTTTATACTGGTCTTCCTCCCTTACTAGAATCTGATTATAACTGGAATACCCATCCAACAAGGAAAACCTCTCAGATCCTGAGACTACTTGAAGGATCTGCTCCATAGAAGGCAAGGGGTGTCAGTCTTTCAATGAGGCTCTATTGAGATCTTGGAAATCTACACACAACCTTATCTCCCCATTCTTTTTTCTAACCGGTACAAGGTTGGAGACCCATGAAGTGTGCTTGATGGGGAATATGATACAACTTTCAATCAGTTTATTTAATTCTTTTTGCATAAGAGGCTCCAGCTTTGGATTCAAGGGTCTCTGTTTTTTCCTTACTGGTTTAGCATCTGGTTCAAGTTCAATAGTGTGTTGAGCAAGTTGGGGATTAAACCCCTTCAAATCACCATATTCCCATGCAAAGACATCATTGAACTCTTGAAAAAGTTGGATAAATGAATGTTGCTCCTCCGCTGTACATACCTTACCCAGCTTAAGCAACTTTCCTTTGAACACCTCAACTTCTTCATAGTGTTCTTGCTGAACCTGCATGCTGGCCTTTGATTTTCTAGCCTCATCATCCATGTTAAAAATGGATTCAAGGGTGACCAAACCCTTTGGCATTTTATTATTTTTAAGCTAGATGATTTGGCCATCATATTGATGCTGAAATTTGTCCTGATTGACATATGAGAATTCAGCCTCCTCTCTTAAAAAATTGACTATTTGTTGTTCATCCTCAAAGACCTGCCATTTTGTATTATTATCAGGTACAGCAGGTCTAACAATGACCTTGACATGTTGATTTGTTTTCTCGTTGCTGATTTCTTTTGGAATGTCAAATTTGGCACCAATGGCAGCCAATCTGTCAGCATTTTTATTCTAATTCCTGGGTATAGACACTAGATTAAATGCTTCAAAGCCTTCTAGTAGTTCCCATACCCTATGTTTGTAAGACTTCAGCAACTCATTTTTGGTGAGATTTATGCTTCTCACTTGATTGACTATTAATTCACTGTCACCATAAACCTTTAAACAGCTAATACCTCTTCTCCTTGCCCATTCCAATCCATGAATAAGAGCCTCATACTCAGTAATATTATTGGAGCAACTAAAACATAAATGAAAAGCTGAATAATACCTGTCTTTCTGTGGAGAAACTAGCATGCAACCACCACCAGCCCCAACTTTATTCCTTGCACCATCAAAATACAGCTCCCAAACTTCCTCACTTTGCTGCCCAAACTGTTGTTCTGCACTTTTTATGAGGTTAGGGATAACTGCATCAGCCTCATGTATTGAATACATGCCCAAGCCAGCATGTCCTATATTTTCACATGGCCTTTCAGTTTGATCTTGGAAGGCCCATTCATCAAGAAGAATATCTGGTATTTCTTCGGTTTGAGTGTTACCTTCTCAAACTTCAGGTTGTTCCTCTCGCTCACTCATGAGCAAGTTGGCATTTATGGGGCTTTGAGAATAAGGCTCAATATGAGCTTTGGTTATAGGTTCTAACCTTATAGTAACTTTGGTGCCATACCTGGTTCTAAACATCATATGAGACCAATCTGAAGACAAATAACCCCCAATCTTGGTTGTAAAATCCCTTGATAAGTATATTGCAAAGTATGGAGGCAATTCTATGACATAAATGTCTTGTGGGATAGAGAAATTTGGACAAGCTTGCAAGGTTAAATCGAGATTCTTAATGACCCCTATGGTATTAACAGCAGTAGCGTCTAATTGCACCACTCCCTTTTCAAGTGGCTCATACTTGATTCCCAACTTATCCACGATCTGTTTGGGCATCACCGAGCTACTAGCACCTGAGTCAATCATGCAGTTATGTACTAGGTGGTCTCCTATGATCAAGGATACGTAAAATGGTGGGGGTTTAACTGCTGGAACTTGTTTCTCCTTCTCTTCTATAATAGTGTTAGTCATTACAATTTTAGCCTCCTCGCCTTTGGGCTTACTAGAAAGACTTAAATCGGATAAAGTTGATTGCAAAAGGTCTTTTTGGCCTGGAATGGTCAAGGAATCCCATATGGAGATAGATACATTTGCCTTCTTCATATGATCCAAAATATTAAAAGAAGTCATATCAACCTTAGATTGAGCCTTTGTAGCGTCAATGTTAACACTAGCTGGTTGTATCAGAATCGTAGGCTGTTCCTTACTAGCTAAAGCTAAACCCTTTGGAAAAATCTGCATACTCGCAGCATTAGACAAGCTCGCAGCATGCTGACCACCTTCTATTTCTCTCTTTTTTCTTCTAGTGTTGTCTGAAACAGAGAGAACAACTTGATTTGTGCCACAAAAATTGTCATTCTGCCAATTCATTAGAGTTGTCTCTGGTGGTCTGCCTTCATGCTGCTGTAAAGTGGCTCCATCAGAACCTTCATCCTGTGAATTTGGAATACCTTGAACCATTAAGGCCTGATTTATGACC
>MU226527.1:16205-42724 GCA_018584345.1 Thuja plicata | reverse complement strand
CACCTACTCGCTCAGCTTCTATGCTCTGCTTTTGTCCTCTACGCGAGTGAGCGATGTTGTCTTTTCTTTCCTCAATCGCAATCTCGCGAGCTACTTTCTGATATTACCTAAGTCTCGGCGACTAAGCACCAATGCATTTTACCCTTCATCTATTCCTTCATCACACAGTCGCTGACTATTTTAACTGACCTTTGGATTCTGAGCGAATGAGCGACATCCCTTTTCTTCATTGCATATCTTGTTTGGTCGCACACTCGCTCCACCTTTCACTCTGTTTCCATCTTGTGCACGAGTGAGCGACGACATCCATTTTCTACTCGGTCGCAAACTTGCGAGCCTGAAAACTTTACCTTACCCTTGACTGCGAGCGTGCGACGATACCTCCTCTTTCTTCAGTCGCTCACTCGTGAGCTATTTTCCCTTTATCTTCATTGATCGGCAAGTGAGTGATGTCCTTACTTTTTTTCTCGTCGCATCCTCGCGGGTTCTTTTCCTTTTACCTGATTTGATCAGCGAGTGAGCGATGAGTGTGCTCCTTTCTTTATTGCATACTCGCGAGCTAATCTCTCTATCACCTCAAAGCATCAGCGAGTGAGCGATGGCATTGAACAGTCTCTTTGGTCGCTCGGTCGTAGACCCTCATGAACTTTAAAAAATACTTGCGCGACAGAGCAATGATGTCTCCTATCAGTACTTGTGCCCTCGTCGTGTACTCGCACTGCAAAAGACAAATGGGTTAAAACATAAGCGACTAGGCGACCACTATGACTTGACCTCGTTGCGCAGTCGCGGGACTTAAAACATTGACATAAAACAGTGAGCGGGTGCTAGACTACTTCAGTTACAAATAATAGTTGCTCAGTCGCGGAGCATGAGATAGATAGCGTGACATAACAGTGACTCCATGATGTACATGATTTAACTCGTCGCTGACTTGCAGACTTGAAACCTGACTTGCAAAAGACATCGCGACTGCATGATATACACTTTAGATCGTTGAACCCACTCAGTCACGCATAAAACATAACTAGACCTAGGTAGATCGCGATTGCGTGATAACCATTCAAAATAGTTCATCACACACTCGTAGATAGATTAGAACTCCTCATAAACAGATTGCGATTGCGCGATGACTTTCATTACAGCTCGTTGCGCACTCGTGCAACTTAAAGAATCTCAAAATGACTGATGTGACAAAGTGAGCAGACTAAAATATGAACTTCGAAAAGGGATTTTGACCTCTATTGCATGGAAAAACGTAGAATTTGAACGATAAAGCCTGGGGAAGAGTTGTCAAGACCTAGGGTTTTCAGGGTTTTCAAATTTGGCTAGGTTTTAGGCTTGAAAACCTGAAAACATGATAGTGGATAGACATATTAAATAGAGGTAAATGAATTGGACACGCCAGAACTGAGAAATTACCTTCCTCCATTCAAAACATAACAAATCCCCCTGATTGATCTTGGTACCGAAAATTGGTAACACTTACTTTTGGTCGCAGACCATTAAACAAGAGTAAACCCCATAAGTGACAGGACCATCCACATCTATACTATTGATGGTAAACACAACTCCATCACAATATTGCAACTTTCAATGTCACGTCATTAGGACCAGTCTTCCTAAAAATTAAATTGCTTGAAAATTAGCTTAGCGTAAAAATAAAGTATTAATAAATTTTAAATATAACTGCTCTTAATGAAATAGAGTGAAAATAACAGTGCATTCTAAGATTCATCAAAATCTTTTCGGCATGGCAAATGTGAATGAACTCGTTTGTTGAACTTTAAATAAAAAATTAAGTTATGTTCAAAATTTACAATTGTCTGCACAAAGTAATGAAGATCTTTTGATATTTGCAATTTTCTATGATAAGCAGCAACACTAAATGTTTCAACAAATTGAATGAGAGTATTTATTGTTGCAAATATTGCTACAATGTAGACAATTAATATTTTGTCATTGATGTCAAACCTTAACTTGTGAGACTATTGATGTATGTTTGAGTACCATATCTATTAATTGATGAAGATTTGAAGAATATGATAACAAGAAGACCGAGGAAATGGTTGAGTTATGAGTATACACTAGGGTACTTGATCATTTGGCACTTTGGCATAGTGATTTGTTGTTTATCTTTCACTGACAGTTCAGTGGAAGGTCAATACCGAGCAAAGCAAAGCTGATGTTGAGCAAAGAAAAAGGTGATGCCAAGCAAAGAAAAGATGATGTCGAGTGCCAGTGAAATGCCGAGGGAGACATAGAAAGCCGAGCAGTAGTATTTTATTAATTGATAAGATTTGAGATCTTTGGCCAACATAGGTGATTTTGTTGGGATATGTATTATTAATTAAGATTGGTCCACACATCTAATGCATGGGAAAATGTTATTAACACATGGATTCAATGTTTAATTAATGACTATATTGGAGAAGTAAATAAAATGTAATGATGGAAAGATCCATTGGATCTGACCTAACCTAAGATCTACGATCTTGATTAATCAAAAAAATATCTATTTGGCCTAGATGATGAGATATAATATAACCTACAGAGGTTATTTTTATTGTATTCAAGTGTAAGGAGAAGTTGTATGCAATATTATTGCATGGTTAATTGACTGATTGGAAAAACCTAGCAAAGAAGGATGGGCAAAGAAGCAGAGAGAGATTACTTGGTGGATTTTCAGGAAGATCTAAAGTTTGAGATGAAAATGGAGGACACTCACTGAATTAGCATTAGAGTTGAAATTGGATCTGGATTTGCAAAGTAAGTTGTATGTATCATATCACACCTGCTGATTACTTTCTAACCATTGTATCAGTTCAAATCCTTTAACCAGGTTGACCTAAAAGTCATTGTATAAATCCTTTGAACAGGGAGAAATTCAGATTGGAATCTTCTAAGTCCTCTAACAAGGCCACTCCTGACAAGCTGATTAAATCATTTAACCAGGGCACATTTGACAGTGTGTTTTGTAACCTTTAACAGGGTTGGCTCCTAACAAGGCATCACTTCAGAAGAGTGAACTTTTGGTAGCATGTTATCAGTGATTTTTCCCATATTGGGTTTCCACATTAAATCATGGTGTCAAAATGTGTGAATTTTTATATTGTGTTTTACTGTTAAGTTTCTGTAGGCTTATGTCATTAGTAAAGTAAACTGCACACTTTTGTTGTTTATTGCTGCCGAGCAGATTTGAATTGTTGAAGTGGTATAAAATTTTATATGGGCACATCTGGACATGAGGATAAATGATTCACCCCCTCTCTCAGTTTTTCTAAATTCATTCTAACATCTATCACCTGCGAGTAAAATTAAAATCTAAACGAATGCCAGAATTGTCCTTGGTTGTCCATCCCTGAACATCAAACTGCTCTTCTCCCATTCTTAATAAAATTGATTTCAAAAGATTATCTGAGAAAAAAATATATTGGTCGAAATTAATTAAAAGCACTGAATGTTTGACATGAACGCACGCATATATATAGGTCAAAAGAATACGTTTAATTATGGTTTTACATGATTTCAAATGTTCTTGTTCACCAGGTTTAGTCTTCAAACCACTGTAAAGGTGGCATCTCTTCACTGGAAAATCATAACTAATTGAGAGCTTAGTAGAATTCTATTTGCCTTGAAATGCCAAAAGTTAATTGTCTGTGCAGGTTAGCAACCAAATTATTCAATGACACTTTCACTAGCCTATGATTAGGAAAAAATTGCCATCAATCTTCATGAAAATATTGCAGAACCTTAATCTGATTAATTTTAACTTTCACAATCTTTCACTCAAAATCTTCACAAGTAACTAGATTAGTACCAGAACTTGGATTCTTGAGAGATTCTCTCTTTATCAATTGCTACAACTAATCTTTCAAAATATCTACCAACTAAACAATCCAATCTTCATCAAATGAAGAATGTTGCAATATGTCCATAAATACTTTCCAACAAAAAATAGAATAAAGGTGATGATTCAGAGAACGGCCTAACGGCCTAGATTTTGTAGCTTAAAAAACTTTTTTATTTTTAAAATTTTGAGAACTAAAACTTCAAACGAAAAAGAATCTTTATATGTTGAAATGATGAGAACACAAAAGTTAAGGCTGTCACACCTGTTGCGCAGGGGTACTAGAAAAATGAGGCAAGCGACTCTAGATATGTGCAACGAAGGGCGCCACAGTAGGATCCCTCAAATTTAAAAGTAGAATTTCATGTGTAGTGATAATTGCCTTAATATGCTCCAAATTTATCACAATTGCTTGTCTCGGCCAAGAATTGAAGAAGGATAGGAAAGTAGAGGATCCAAATTATGCAGAACATGAGTAGGAAGGCCAGTGCAGTGCATGATAGCATGTTTTCTGACCTCCATTACCTGCACATTATCATTCTCACCGAATCGAAGTCATGCCCTCACACCTGCACCCTGCTTCTTCTTTACGCCCTCTTCCACCTCTTCATCACCGCCATCAATGGCTTCCTCTATTGCAGAAAACCTCCCCCTCATTGCCTTGTAATTTTTCTGATGAAATTGATCATGGAATTGCTAGATTTCTCAGTATTGTAATACTTTTCAGTATGATCAGGGGAAGGTCTATGTAGCGTCCTCTGCAGCAGGTGTCTTGGCAGGTGTTGCGGTTGTTGCAAACAATTCACCATAACACATCCTCTGTACACCATCGATGACACATTTTTGGTAGCTGGAAAATTGTGTGAGACAATTTTCCAGTCAAAGGTTTCTCCCCAAGAGAAGCCTATCGGCAAATTAGGGAAATTAATCTTCAAGCAGAGTATTGATTAATTAATGCCAAATATAAAGAAAAGTAAGAATATAAGAGAACTATCATAGATGAAAAATTCAATAGTTATTTACATTGTCAATCGTGATGAGGAATGGATTGAGAGGTCACAAAGATGTGGAACATAATTATTACTTGTTAATACACATCAATACCATGAAATGATGTGATTAAAGGTAAGTTAGGTATGATATGGAAAATCAATGAATGAAGAATTGGTAATGGAGTATGATAGTTCCTATGAAGATTGAAGGTTAAGATATAAGTCAGCCAAAGATCATCTATCATGCATGTATCCAACATTCCTAGGTTTCCTTGGAAGGGCATGTTACTTTACTCTATTTTATATCTACATGTCCTCATAAATTTGTTAATACTTAATTGATATGATCATTTAAATGGTTGAATCAATTTATCAAAAAAATATTTTGTGTATAAAATGGAGTAAAGTATGTTATGTTCAAAGAATATAAAAAAATGTGTAGCTACCACACATCCACTCAAATTGTATCATGCCCTTCCAAGGAATCTTAGGAATGAGGACAAAACATGCACTAAAATATATGGAATAATTATTTTAAAACAATAAATAGTAACAAGTAAATATAATTACTCTCCAACATGTAGAACATATAACAATTTAGTATCACATTACATAAGTACAAGATATTAAATTAACAATATCATAACAACATTAACAAAAGACTACACATACCTCCAAGGGGTTCCATGAACTTTTATACTAGTTTCATTCTTAAACAACAGACTAAATATTGTTATGACTACAAATAATGAAAAATCAACTCCTACTTTTGGATTTGTAGGCATCAACCTAATAGAAGAATCATCTTAATGGGAGACACCAATATCTTCTTTACGAAATAAAAAAATTTCAATCAATGTTCCACCTTTGAATGTTGCTTCTATAATAGAGGATAGATATTATTTCTCTCGATAATTATGATTATAATTCCTTTTGTAAATTGATAATATTGTGATAGTGAACAGGTCACAAAACTTATTATAATCTCTCCATAAAGCTCTTATAAATTTGTGATACTACTTCTCACAACGTTTGATTCAATATACTTTGCGATGTTGCTCCAAAGTCTGAGTTATCTCTAGACATAATCCTTCTTCACAAGATGGATAATATATTCATAATGTTGGTCATATAGTCTACATTCATATACTTATAAATTGTTATTATAATTTTTTCTAAGAAGTGTTCAAAATATTCATATCTATCTAATCTAAACTTATCACATATTTTCATCAGTTAAGTCCTTTTCTACTTAACACACAATATACAATATCCTTGATCAAATTATGCACAGTAGATTTCTCTCTTAAATATGGTCACAACTTTATTTCACAACTCTGGTCCAAATTCAAACCTGATCAACAATTAAATATTACTATTCTTTCCACTTTTTTTCACTATCATACACATTTCTCCTTCATAAATTTGATCCAATCCTTTTCAGCAACTTCCTTCCATTATATCACTAATTATATAAATATATTTCCTCAAAAATTAGCTCATATTCTTTTCATGCTTTACACATACTTTCATCTACAATAAATCATGATTGCATCATGTTTCTCTTTCTCTATATGGGCTCAAAATATTTTTATGCATATCTCTAACATTTCTTCAATATAGATATTTAGTACTATTCCATACACAGAACATACTTTACTCCATTTTATATCTTCACATCCTCATAAAAGGATACACCTCTTTGAAATTGATTCAACCATTTAAATGATCATATCAGTTAAGTGTTAAAAAATTAATGAGTACATGAAGATATAAAATGGAGTAAAGTATGTTCAGTGTATATAATGGACTAAAGTATAGAATAGAGTAAAGTATGTTCTGCGCAAAGAATATAAACAAATTTGTATGCATATTATATATAGCATGCATGTGTCCAACATTCCATATATTTAAGTGCATATTTTGTCCTCACTCCTAGGGATCCTTGGAAGGGCGTATTCCAATTTGAGTGGATCTGTGGTAGCTACCATCACTCAATTTCAAAATGTTAAGTGTTATAGATTACATATATAAACAACCAAAGGACATATAATATCTTTAAATAACATTACTCGGTGAAAGGGAGCTTTAGCATCATAACCATTTTATGAATATTATGAAACCACCCCTTCTTATATAAATTCATCATCTATCTAATTATAATAAATAATCCTTCAAAATATTAGATAAGAGTAATATCATTAATAATTATTCAAGAATCACAATTGTAAGCTCATCTACCTTACATATTCATCATGATTAACCATCCTATTAATAACATAAAATCTCATCAAAGATCATTAACTAACATTAATATTATAAAACCAATATTAATAAATGTATAATAAATGCCCAAAATAGGTTACAGATAATATACAATCAACCATGAAATATCACATGTTATCACTAGCACCATATCATCAGTCAACTTGAAATCACTAGCAATGCTATAAGGCCATAATACAATTCATAAGTGCAATCATAACTAGATATCATTACAAATTTGTAACACATATATGGTCATCATTGGAATCATGATTCTAATCTATCATCTACATTAGCAGTGGCATCACATGAACAAAATAATATAACAATAGTTGGATACATCATTAACATGATAATATTGAAATGATGATATTCAAACAATCATATAGTAGCCAAACACAAAATCTATCTCATATCACAACATGCAATATGCTAATGAAACTGCATAGTAAAAATCATCCAAAAACATCATTTATCATGGATTTCATGATAAAAAAAACATATATCCATTCAACATACAATAATCATATAGAATTATATAAGGTAACAATGTAAAATATATAACTAGATCAGGGCATGGAAAGATCCACATTTAGAACGACATAATGTAGAAAGGAAATAAAAGGGGCATGCTTTATGACATTTTTTTATGTGCATTTGATTTAGCTTATTTTTGTTGGACTATCCCTGATCTGGTTGTCATTGATGTAACTATTGTGGAGAAATTGGTATCAATATGCATCCTTTAGTATCGATTAAATCATTGCAACTTTTCGTATCGATTCTTATGTTCACCAACAGTTTTACCGATAGGGATTACCAATATAATTAGTTAGCAGTATTGTTAGCTTTGAGAACAATGTCTTTGGTCCCTCCTTATTTTTCACACGCTCAAATCTATTTTATGCAGCCGACAACAGATCTGAATTTAATAATGATTATAAATTTGTATTTTTGTCTAAGACATAAAGAGAGTGTACACTGATGATGGTATATAACTATAGTGACCTTAGTTCTTTGAATAATGTGATCTATGTAATTCTATGTTGTTATTTTTGATATTTTAGGTATATGTGAACTATTATAAGTGAATTGCATCTAAATTTTTGTATTCATAGAATGTAGAAGATCTCTATTACATCGAGAATTATATCAGTCCATTTGTAGATGCATGGAAACCAATTCAATATAAACTAATTCAATATTATATATTAAGAAATCTTTGTTATTTTTGTATCTGGGCAATAATCCCTAATGCAGTAAGAAGAATGGTAGTGAGCCACACCATTACTAAGCTACCTTATGCATTATTTATCGATTACATAATTTACTTGAGAGCTAACCATCTCATGTCATTTTTCCCATCTTGGGTTTCTAAAAAAATAATGGTGTTATGTGTTTCTTTATTTTATGTTTTTATTTGTTTAAGTTTACAAACGAATTAAAATATGTTTTGTGGACAATTATTTATATTCTTTAAAATTTTCAAGGGTCTACTTATTCACCCCTCCCCTGTCAATATACCATATGTTCAACAATTGGTATTAGAGACAGGTTCCTTTGGAAGAGTCTAACCGGTCAAAGGAGATCCAACAGGTTGAACATTTATCACTGACATCTACTATGGATGAGAATGAACTCATGTTAGTATACATAGATCTTGAATTGGTAGAACAAGAAAATAAGGTTCTATTAGAAAATATTCAAATGAAAAATGACTACATTCAGAAAGTAAAGGAGCAGATTCAAAATTTCAAATCCAAACATAAAGCAGTAAGAAATGAGCTGAAATTGGAAAATGAGACTATTACCAATCTCATAAGCAAGCAAGAAGAAGATGAAAAAACTAAGATGATGGTGAATAACATAATTAAGAGAAAAAATGATGAATGTAAAAATATTGAATAGCGAATCTCATCTCTTAAATCAAATCAAATGAAAATAAAGACCATTTCTAAGAAACTCAATAAAATTCTAAGATTTCAAAGACCTATAAGAGATAAGAAAGGACTTTTATGTGATACTGATGAATTCTCTCACAAAACAGAAGATAAGTTATCTCTAGTAGGAAAAGATGAAACCAAATTTAATCAAATAGATAAAGGTGAGGCTCCAACAAGACCCTGGGTAAGTATACATTCCTTTAATGGTTGTTGTTTCAATTTTAATAAATCAGGGTGTAAAGAAGTAAATTGTAGATGTTGGACTAATATGAATAATAGACCTTTTACTAGTAGATGTTATAATTGTAATATTTTTGGTCATAAAGAAAGTCAGTGTAGGAAACCTGGTAATGATATTAAAAAAATTATTGGATATTATTATAAAAAAAAATTATATGGTCAAAAAGCTAACCACTCTAGGTCAAGGAAAAGTAAATATGATAAATGATGCAGGAGAATCTTGGGTCCTTGGAAATCCTTCTCAACCAAAAAGATGTTTGTTTTGTTCTTTACTTTGTTTGGAGGCTGCTCGAGAAGTACTTCGTTGCTCGGGTTTTGTCACTCAGTTATGCTTGTTTTGAGTTGGTCTCTGTTGCTCGGGTTTCTGTCACTCAGGCATGATTGTTTCTGAGCTCATTTTTTGATTCTCGGGTTTGTCTTCTATTGCTTGGGTATGCTTGGCCAAAGTCATTTTTCTATTGCTCAGGTTGTTCTTTGCCCGAGTCACTCTGTTTCTTAGTCATCCTTTGCCTGAGTTATTTATTTTGGAGTTGGATCTGGTGGCCGACTTATGCATTTAATTTTCATGGATTAATTAATATGTGGCCTCTCTTTGGGATCTGTGTAGACCTAAATCTGGGTCTCACTTATGAATTTGAGTGCTGACCTCTCTAGTGGAATTTTGCATATATTTGTTTCTATGTTCTTAGTTTTAGGTATCAATTTTATACGTTAGAAGAAGAAGGGTTGAATTATCTATAAATTATTTCTGTGTCCTCACATGTATGAAGATCAATTTGTAATTAATTCAATGTATATAGACAGAAAAAGGAAGGCCTTTTAGCCCGCCATGTAATGAGTTTGACCAATTAATGAAAATGATCTCTACTATTTCTTCTCTCATTGTGTTTTTGTTTCTTCTGCATTGTGTCTGAAGATGATTTGGTAGTTGGGAGAGCCTTTGGCCCTTACTTCCATCCTCTCCTTGTGTTGGGTGGTATCAGAGCATTGGTGAGATCTAATTTCCTTCTTGTAAACCCTAACAATAGTTAGTGATATTATTGTGGGGTAGTAGATTACGATTTGACCTAGAATTGTAGAGGGATTCAAGATGGTTCATGGGAGAGGAAATATAGATCCAAGTCTAACTGATATGCTTAGATAGAAGGCTACTAGATTGGAATCTATTGAGACAGCCCAACATAGAGGAAGACATTTTGAAGATATTAGTGATGTTGAATTGGAAGAGGTTGAAGGCAAAGCTGCACCTACACCTGTGATAGATCAGGAAGAAGAAAGATTCATGTGAGCATTGTCAATTTTGAAATCAACACCTTAGTTTAATCCTCTTGAGTATAGTAGAAAATTGGATTCTGATGAATTGATTGACTGGATAACTGAGATGGAAAAGTATTTTGAATATGAGAATGTATCAGATGATAAGAAGGTGAGGTTGCATGTACAAAGTTGAAAGGACATGCATCCTTATGGTGGGAACATTTGCAATTGGATTGAAAGAAGAAATGTAAAGAAAAAATAAAGGTATGGGATAAGATGGTAAACAAATTGAAAGAAAATTTTCTACCTTGTGATTATAAGATTAACTTGATTAGGTGAATGCAAATTTTGAAGTATAAAGATAGAATTGTAAAAGACTACACTAAGGAATTCTATAGATTGGACATCAGATCTGGACATGTTCAAGATTAGGTGGAAAGAGTAGAAAGATACCTGAATGGATTGAGAAGTTCCATACAAGATGAGTTCAGTTTGGTCAAGATGGAAAGCATTGAAGAGATATATCAATTTTCCCTAAAAGATGAGGAAAATTTGAACATAATATATGAACAAAGACAAAGAGGTAGAGGTTGCAGATTCCCTAGAGGAAGAGTTAGATCTCATGGTGAAAATAGTAGATCTAAACCAGACAAGTCAATCTTAGACACATCTCAAGACAAAGGAAAGACTAAATGGAAAGGTGGAAGTTCATACCGAGGAAGAGGCAATTACTCTAGAGGTGGTTATAGAAGAAAGGGTTCCAAGTAACTTGTTACAATTGTGATGAGGAAGGACACAAATCCTTTGAGTGTACACATGCAAGAAAGAAAAGTAGTAGTATCAGAAATGATTTGGTTCAAGAGCTATCACCAAATGAAGCTGAGAAGGAAGGAAATCTCATGATCCAAAGGATACTATGGAGTGAGAAAGATAAGTAGGATCCTGTCAGGAAATGTTTTTTCAAGACCATATGTAGAGTTGCATATATAGTTTGGAAGGTAATTGTTGATAGTGGAAGCTCAGAGAATCTTGCATTTGAGGAAATGGTTACAAAGTTGCAGTTGGAGAGGATGAAACATCTGAAGCCCTATCATATCTTATGGATAAGGGATGAGCACACATTGATGGTGAGTAAACAATATTTTGTGAATCTAAAAATTGGAAAGTATTATGATAAGGTGTTGTGTGATATTATGCCTATAGATTGTTGTCATATTTTGTTGTAGACCTTGGAAATATAATAGACATGTTATACATGATGGAAGATTGAATAGATATTCTATTTGGGTTGATAAAAAGAAACAAGTTTTGTTACCTTTGGATGAAGAATCTGCTAATGAGATTTTTACATGTGTGAAATTTTGTTTGATGGAAGGTAGACAGTTTGTTAATGATTTTAAAATAAATGATATATGTGATGCTTTGATTCCTAACAATCTGAGTAAGAATATAGAAGATGACATTCATACAAAATTTGAAAGGTTAATTACTGAGTACAAGGAGATCATTTCAAATAATGTACTTGATGATTTACCACTAATGAGAGATATCAGTCATTATATGGATCTAATTTCTGGAGTTAGTTTACCAAACAAAGCACCATATAGGTTAACACTGACTGAGAATGAAGAGCTTAACCGACAAGTTCATGAATTGTTGAACAAAGGTTTGATTTGAAAGATTTTGAGTTGATGTATAGTACCTGCTATATTAGCACCTAAGAATAATGGAAAATGGAAAATATATATTGATTCTAGAGAAATCAATAAGATCACAGTGAAGTATAGGTTTCCTATACCAAGAATGGATGACATAATGGATTGTTTGAGTGGAGAAAAATATTTTACCAAAATTGATTTGAAGAGTGGATATCATCAGATAAGAATCAAAGAAGGTGGTGAATGGAAGACTTCTTTCAAGACAAAGGAAGGTTTGTATGAATGGTTGGTTATGCCTTTTGGTTTGACTAATGCACCAAGTACATTTATGAGATTAATGAATGAAGTTTTGAAGAAATTATTGAATAAATGTGTGATTCTGTACTTGGATGATATTCAGATATTCAGTAAGACTAGAGAAGAGCATTTGATGCATATAAGGCAAGTGTTGTAGAGATTGAAAGAGGAAAAGTTGCTAATAAATATGAATAAGTGTTCCTTCATGAAAGAATAGCTTGTTTATTTGTGTTTTCTAAATTTAGCTGATGGTTTGAAGATGGATCTTGAGAAGGTTGAAGCTATACTTAGTTGGCCTACACTTGAGAATGTTAGTGTGGTAAGATCATTTCAGGGATTGGCAAGTTTTTACAAGAAGTTTATCATAAATTCCAGTTATATTTGTAATATTATGACTGAGAAAATGAGAGGAGACAAAACATAATTCAAATGGACACATGGAGATGACAAGAGTTTTGAGGATTTGAATTTGAAGGTTGCTAAATTACCTATGTTAGCATTACCTAATTTCAATAAGGTATTTCAAGTTGAATGTTATGCAAGTGGAAGAGCAATTGGAGTTGTGTTGACTGAAGAAGGTAAACATGTTTCTTTCTTTAGTGAAAAGTTGAATGATACTAAAAGGAAATATTTTTTCTATGATCAAGAGTTCTATGCTATTGTTCAAGCTATAAAGAAATGGAGACATTATTTGATTCCAAATGAATTTGTGTTGTATACTGATCATAAGGCTTTATAATATTTGGGTAGTCAAAATAATTTGAATCAAAGAGATATAAAATGGGTAGAACATTTGTAGAGTTTCACATTTGTGATTAAACATAAGAGTGGAGTTTCTAACTGAGTTGTTGATGCATTGAATTGAAGAAGATCTTTGTTGACTGAAATGAGAATTGAAGTTCTTGGTTTTGATGACATGAAGAGTCTGGATGAAAGTGATCCTAATTTTTGTAAGAAGTGGAGAGTGTGCAGAGCACCTAATTTAATAAATCAAGTGAGAATGAATACTATTTCATTCAGGAAGATATGTTGTTCAAAGGTATTTGGTTGTGTATATCGAGAGGTTCAATGAGAACTAATCTGATTAAGGAGAAACATAGTAGTGGATTGGATGACCATTTTGGTATTGATAAGACATTGAGTTTTTCGAAGGAAAGTTATTTTTGGCCTCAGTTGTATAAGGATGTTTGGTGAAAATTTGTAGAGTTTGTCATGTTTCAAAAGGAGTAAGTCAAAATACTGGTTTGTATACATCGATTACTGTCATTGAGAAACCTCAGAGTGATATCAGCATGGATTTTGTTCTTGGCTTACCTAGGAAAACAAGAGGTAATGATTCCATATTTGTTGTTGTGGATAGATTTTCTAAAATGACACATTTCATACCATGTAATAAAACATCAGATGCAATACATATAGTAGATATTTTCTTTAAGGAGATTTTCAGATTGCATGGATTACCGAGGAGTATCATCTCTGACCAAGACAGTAAGTTTGTAAGCTATTTTTGGAGAACACTCTGGAAGAAGTTGGATACTGAGTTGAATTATAGTTCTACTTTTCATCCATAGACTGATGGACAAACAAAGGTTGTAAACCAAAGTTTGGGTAACTTATTGAGATGCCTAGTTGGAGACACACCAAGTAATTGGCATTTGATGTTGGCACAAGAAGAATTAGCATACAATATTTTAGTAAATAGAATTACTTCAAAGACACCTTTTTACATTGTTCATGGCACACAACTGAGAGGTATATCAGACTTGAGAGATATTGTTGGAGAAGAGAAAAGAAGTGCTAAAGCAGAAGAATTTGCTGAGTTCATGAAGATGCTGCATGAAGATGTAAAACAAAAGCTGGAGAAAAGTAATCAGAAATACAAAGATAATGCAGATAGATCAAGAAGATATAAAACATTTGAAGTAGGTGATGTTGTAGTGGTTCATTTGAAGAAAGGTATATTTCCTATTGGAACATATGGTAAATTGAAGATGAAGAAATTTGATCTTTACAGAATAATGAGAAGATTCGACAGTGGAAATGCTTATGAAATTGAATTAACTGGTGACATGGATATATCACCTATATTCAATATTTTAGACTTGTATGAATATCATGAACCTGATGAAGAAGTAACAATACCGAGTGATTATCCTAAGAAGCAGATAGAGGAAGTTGAAAATATTTTCAAACAAAGAATTTTTAGAAGTACAAGAGGAAAGGAATACATGGAGTATATGGTAAAATGGAAGAACATAGCGATTGAGGACTCATCTTGGATTTCTCAATCTAAGTTGGATTCATTTCAGGTTGGACTTGATTCTTGATTTGGGGAATCATTTTTTGTAACCCCAACTGTCTGATGCAGGAGCATCTTGGGTCCTTGGAAATCTTGCTCAACCAAAAATATGTTTTTTTTGTTCTTTAGTTTGTTTGGAGGCTGCTCGAGAAGTACTATATTGCTCGAGTTCTATCAGTTGGTTATGCTTGTTCTGAGTTGGTCTTTGTTGCTCAGCTTTCCACCGCTCAGGCATGCTTGTTTCTGAGTTCATTTTCTATCACTCAGTTTTGTATTTTGTTTCTCAGGTATCCTTAGCCATAGTCATGTTGTTGTTGCTCAATTTTTTTTTGCTCGAGTCACTCTATTGCTCAGTCATGCTTTGCCTGAGTTCTTTATTTTGGAGTTGGATCTGGTATTCGACTTCTGCATTTAATTTATGTGGCTTAAATAATATGGGATCTCTCTTTGGGATCTGTATGGACCTAAATTTGGGTCTCACTTATGGATTTAAGTGTTGACCTCTTTGGTGGACTCTTGTATATATTTGTTTCTATGATCTTAGTTTTAGGTACGAGTCTTAGAATCTAGAAGAAGGATTGAATTATCTGTAAAGCAAGTATGTGACCTTACATGTATGAAGATCAATTTTTAATTCATTGAATGTATATGGCCCATACCGGGAAGGCCTTATAGCCTAACATGTAATGAGTTTGATCAATTAATGAAAAGGATCTATGTTGTTTCTTCTCTCATTGTGTTTTTGTTGCTTCCACATTGTGTTTGCAAGTTGGTTTGGTAGTTGGGAGAGCCTTTGTCCCTTACTACCATCCTCTCCTTGCATCAATAAATGATGCTTCAAATGAAACAACCTTAAACATATTGAAATTTTTAGCACAATTATGAATGTGGAAAGGCCAGAACAAAACATTATAATTAACGAGGAAGAGGTCAGGGAGGAAATCAATAATATTTGGGTAAAGAAAGATAGTGATAGCACCGGCTCTAGTGCACAGTAAACTCCAAATATTGAGAAGCCTCATGGTTTTCAGTCAAGGGGAGAATTCACTTTGTATCTATCTCCCATACTGAGAAATTCGAACATGCCAAATATACTTCATAAGGAAGCTATCAGTAGAATGAACTTAAAAGAGAATATTCCTTTACGTAAAGAGTTGAGTTAATGGACTAACGAGACATTTAATGCATTTAATTTGACTTAATACCTTGATATTATACCTTAAATATGGTATTTCAATAGTTATTTTTCACACTACAAGAAACAAGTTGAAGGGTTGAAGAGTGACAAATCCGAGCTAGGTTTTCTAGAAGGGTTTAAAGGATTTCTCCTTAAAAAATAGAAAGTAGCATTACATTTATCTCAATTCACTTAGGGAAATGACTAGAGAGGTGATCCCTATTCTAATTGATGAATCACAAGAGTCGAGACCGATATTCTATTTGTGCCCTAGTATTTAAATGAAAAATGACATGTTGGCATGCTTGTCATGAATACCATATGGTGTCATTCCTTTAGAGGATGTTTGTCTTCATGTAAAGTTTAAATTAGATGAATTTGATCACTACAAGCTTGGTGAAATTTGGAAAAAGCAACTATCACCCAATGATGAAAAAGTGAAACCAAAATTTAGGCTTTTGGTGGAGAAGCTAGATGTATTCCTTCCTATTCTAAAAATATGAGTCAATAGTGGAGACTTCTCAAAAACAATTCTTGGAAATAATTACTCTCAACTACTTATCAAATCATATGTTAACGACATAATGAACGGATAATGTGATGAATGGGTAAAAATTTCAATAAGTCATGTTCAAGGCAGCTTTTGTATGCTTGAAGAATGTTTTCATTTGATCATAAAAGATTTCATGAAAAGTGTTATAGGTTTGTGTTGCATTGATGAAGTACCAAAGAATAAAAGTTTGAAATTGATTAAGCCAAGGATCTAACCAAAACTAGACCTAACATAAGATCACTTAAAGTGATCACCATTAAAAATAATTTTGTCAACTATGCTTCACAAGATATTGGAAAAAAATTTTACTACACTAACTGGGAAAACTTAGTATTGGTGACTGCAATCTTTGTAGCTCATCAGAGAGTGAAAGGTACAGACTATTATCTTTGAAATTTTATTAAAGACCATTTTCTTGAAAACTTGAGAGGAATAAATATTAGATAGAAAAATGTATGTTTTCATTTTGATTCATTAGCCATATGTCTGTTATTGTACTTTTCAAATTATATGTTGGGTGAGGGTCAAGTATTTTGGTTTGAGGATACACCTGTTGCACATCAAATTGAGAGAAGGTTAATGAAGAGAGAAATAATTAACTTTATAGAGTATATTTTTATAGAGTTATTTTCTCTTTTACAAAAGAGAATGCACAAGGAGGACAAGATTCCTCTATCCTTGATTGAGAAGTTCAAAGATCATATCACCATTATTATTACCACTAACCACAACATTATTTAAGTTGTTCACATGAGAGATAAAATATGATTATCTTTACTTGGTTATGAGTTAAGAGACCAAAAAATTAAATCCTATGCCAAGGTTCTTCTTGAGATCCGATTGAAAAATCAAAGGAATGGTCTGAAACTACTTAGGAGTAAAATTTTGAAATTTATAGTAGAAATCAAAGAAAGATGCCAACAAAAAGGTTGATAATATTTTGAGGAAGGTCAGAGATGAGAAAGGAATATCCAAGGATGAAAAAGATAACATGTTAAGGAGGAATACACATAGTTCTTTAACTAATACTACAATATCTTATGCACCTTTCGTTAAAGTGGAAGACGAAAACTCCTCTAAGAAAATAAAAAATATGGGCTCAGTACCCGTTGCTTCAAATAAGGAAAAAGTAAAAGAAATATCTATTACTATTGATTTCGGAAATGAGTTATATGAATCCACTGAGTATTATAGTTACACTGATTATTTTTTAGTTGAGGTAAGATCATATAAGAAAGGAAAGTAGAAAAAAGATAGTTTAGAATCTGATTTTAGTTGAGATCTGTTGGATTGAAATATTGTTCTTGGTCAATTGCATATTGGCGAAAGAAGTAGTATTGGTAAACTATTTGAATCAACATATAATGATAGGAAGCATGCCATCATTGAATCATTCCTGAACAATGGTGGAAAATGTGGTGTTGAGTTAGAGGATTAGAAGGATGAAGTTCTCATTTCTTTATGGAGAGAGTTTCTTCAACATATCATAGGCAGTAGGGAAGTCCTTGACTTCATCAAACTCAGAATAGTTGAGTGAAGAAGCCATATAAATCATCATTATGTTATGATTCTTCATATCCATAACCTGATCCACAGAAATAGGTCTCGGTGGTTCCACATAGTAGTGATCTATTAATTTAAAACTAGTATCTCCAATAGTAGATAGATGTGGCCTCATCAAATTTTTTCATGCATCAAAGTTGTCTTTGTTAAGTCTAAGTATAATAGTCTATACCTTGAACCGAGTACAAGTCAAGAAACGTACTGATATTACACCTTATGAGTTATGGTATGGTTATGCACCTAATGTAAAATATTTTAATTTTTTGGGAGAAACTTTAATATACTTAAGGACAATATAAATGGACAACTTGATGCTAAAACCGATGAAGGCATATTCCTAGGTTGTTCCACCAAGAAAAGTGTACAAGTGTTTGAATTCTAACACTAACAAGGCTGTGGAAAGTGCAAATGTTAAAATTGATAAATATACAAAAAAGAATAAAGTGGAATGGAAGAAATAACCTGAACACTAGAGATATTTCAATTAAATGAATGAAGGAGAGCCCAGTAGTGTACATGAACCTAAAAAAGAAGTAGCCAAAAAATAGAAGGATGTAGTCGAGAAACAGTAAGAAAATGTTGAAATATAGAAAGATGTTGCCGAGTATAAGGAGGAGACTATCCAGGAAGAAGAAGAGATACAAAATGAACCTAAAATTAACTTTGATTATGAATCTGAGGATGAATAGCAAGAGAAAAGAAGAGCAGAGCCTAGAATAGTCAAATATGTAAGAGGACATTGCTGGTTCCTTTTCTTGTTGATATGAAAAATGCTCTCAGAGAGATTACTCTATTTATCCCAGACACTAACCAGGCAAGATGCAAAATGAAAGAAACAAGGTTTTGAAACCTCCTACACTTTGACATCCACTAACTCAGGTGAGAATACCCTTCTAACTTAGAATAATGAAATCACTGAATTATTCCAATTAACTGTGGATGAAATTACAGGGGTTGATCACTGCAACTTTTATTGATAATAGACCAAACCAAAAGTAAAGATTAATTTTAATAATGATAGTCACTTGATTGAATGGAATTAGACCAGTGCTCAATATTAGGGCATGGAGTCACTTATGAACAATTTTAACCAGCTTGATCATGAACAAAAAATTGAAACAACTACAGTATCTGACATAAACACAGATATACCTTATATATCTATCTCAACACACTTAACAAGTTAATTCATCAAATTCATTTTATACCCTGAATCTTATTGAAACATTCCTAAGCCATTTTTTAGTCTTTCCTTGAAAGAACCCTAGAAGTATTTCATAATCTGCCTGACAGACATATAAATTGAACATTTCTTAAACATTCAATCTAAATAAAATTCAAAACACCAAAATGAAGACACAATACTCATTATATGCTTCAGAAATTGTTAACTAGATTTTATTCAAAATCATAATTACTTGTTACATTGAACAAATATTTCTCCAAAAACCTAATATATTGGTCTTAAACCAGAGTTTACAATTATATTTTTCATTCTCAAAAGGAAATGGCTATCTCTTTTCCCAGTAGTCTTGGAATCCTTTTATAATTAAGGATGCAACAAGCTACTGACTTCCTGGGAAAGATTTACAAAATCTTTTGCAACAACCTTGCAACAGTCAAGAAATAAAATTTGTAACAGAACACGGGTGGCAGCTATCGACAAAGTCTGAATAAGGTTTATTGTTGTTGTTGACAATGTCCTCCTCATCCTTTTAGCTTTGCCTCCCACCTATTTACCTCTTTGGCGGTGGGCCAATAAAAGTTCTTTTCTTCCTCCAGCTTTGCAACAGCCTCTACCCATCTGGCATCCATGGTAGTTCTAGCCTCAGAAACAAATTTGGCCATATCTCTCTCAATTTTGAAAAGGCCATCAATCAGTTCATTGCAATATTTTGCATTTGTATCCTTTTCCAAACGTTGCTTTATATCCCAATTTCCTAGTATAGTGTCAAAACCAGCTACCCAATCTGATTGTGTTTTCAAAACACTTGTTTCATCATAAATTTTTGGGATCAATGATGGACATTGATCACCAAATAGCTGCAACTTGTTGTCTATTAAATCAGATTTTCCATTGAAAAAGGCAAAGGTGGCATTCAGCTTACTGACCATCCCAATGGTATATGTTACTTTATCTAGGAAATCATCACTATACAACATAGGCATTTTTAACTTATCCAAAATTATTTCCTTCCTTGACCACAATTTGAAAGTAGGCTCTAAGAAAACCATAGCTTCTATAGCTGTCTTTGAGGCTTCTTATAATGACCCATATATTGTATACACTATGTCAATTTTTTATTTTAAGATATCAATTTTGTGCTGCAATATGAGCAATATGACAGACATAGCATTTATGCTTTGTTCCTGTGATACATCCTTTGATTGTGTTTCTGCCAATGTAGAGTCTTCCTTAACTCCTATGGAAACATCTATCACAACTTTAGCCACCCCTTCAAGGGTTGGATTTTTTTCCCTTTTACTTTCGATTAACTCCTTTCAATTTGGCAATTTCTTCTTCTAATGTGTGGTTCTGGACCACCACTTCTTCATGTTTCTTCGCCAGGGCCATCATTTGGCCAAAATTTGTCTCATACCTCTTGGATAGGTCATCAAATTTTGCTAGGTTCATGAATGAAACCTGTGTCATTAACTGAGCTATCTCAGTATCTGAAGTATTTTGCAAATTCCATATCATCTTGTCTACCCTTTTTTCTTCTCTGATGGTCATGACTAAGGGTTTTTATGTGGCAGGAGCTAGTGACCATATTGCCAGGGTTTTGGATTTACGATCAAATCCTGGTCCTTTCAAAACTTCATCCATTTCAAACTTTGTTTTCAACAGAGGATCTTCTTGCCTCCTAATCTAATCAATAATGATTGTGGAATGTAGGTTCCAACCACACATCAGCATCACACCACTATTCTGTACTAGAAGCCTGGCTTGTTCCATAGTAATCTATTCACTCTCAGGATGATAATCTTGGAGTGTTTGTATAATTTCCTCATTCTTATCTGCATTCTCTTCTGCTGCAGTAAGCTCTTGTCTCAAGCTCTTTTTTTTCAATTTAACCAAGAAAGTCTAGAATTCTTTAGACTTTATGAACTCATCATCTTTTATGAACTCATTTTCCATCATAACCCTTTTTTCATCCTTTTCAAATAATACCATTTGATTGTCTCCTTGGCCTTCAGCCTCAGGCTCTTTCTGCAATTGTCTCTTCAATTTACTAAAATATTTACCATGCTCTGAGATCATGGCCTTGGCCATGCTTTTCCTATCCTACACCATCTTGTGCTCTTTCTTTTCTTTCT
Source organism: Thuja plicata (assembly GCA_018584345.1). Lineage (NCBI taxonomy): Eukaryota > Viridiplantae > Streptophyta > Pinopsida > Cupressales > Cupressaceae > Thuja > Thuja plicata. The sequence continues at coordinate 21,312 of MU226527.1, read as the reverse complement.
TCCTTGTTGGCTCTCTGGCCGAAGTAGCCTCTTCACTGACCTCTTCACCTGCCTCTTCCTCTTCATGTTGTTCTTCTTTTTGTTGTTCCTCCTATTTTTCTTGGTGTTCTTGGTCATGTAGTGCAACTAGAATTGGGGACTCTTTAGATTGTGCATCTTCAGCACTAAATTGTGGCAATTGTTCCATTAGAGTTTCATAGGAATTGAGCATTTCCTCTATCCTTTGGAAATATGGGAGATCAGGGAAAAAACCAGAGAATGACTTATCTGATTCTTTCCACTCATATTCTTCTCTTAAGAGGTCATTCCACTTCCTTCTCCTGTCCTAGACTTCCTATTTATTTAGTTTGTTCCTCACAACATCCTCGTCATCCAGTGGCTCATGGTCTCTAATGTTTTGCCAAGGATTCATTCTTTTTAGGGTTGTTTGCACAAACTTCTTTGGATCAAAACCTAGAAATCTGCTCAAACCATACACTGTGCACTTCACATAATGATGAAACAAGGATAAGTTAAAAGGTGGCTTGAAATTATCTAGGGATTTTTACCAGGTGCCTATCCACTCTGGGCATGAACTTAGGCATTTCATATTGCTTAATTAAACGCTCTCTTTTTACATAGACTTCCTTAATCTTCTTCAAATCAATGTCTATGCATAATGCACTAGTGATTCCAAATACCTCTGCCACTGACCTCCTATCTATGGAAAATAGGGTCTCTTTATTCCTTTTCCTGATTACCCTAGCTACTGGGCAATAGTTTTTTGCTAATTCCTTAATAAGACCTATGTCAACATAGACATCAGGCATGATCAATTTTTCCATATTCAAATCCCATGGATTACAAATTGGGACTAGTTTGATCATATTATTCCAGAAATAATGAAACAAAGTACTACCAGAATAATTTGGGGTTACCAAGTTTTTGCATTGACACCATTTGTCGTTCCATTCATCCTAGTTTGTGCTATTTGTATTCAGAGTTCTAGGCAGAAAATCAGAAAATTCTTCTGTATACTTCTTCAAAGTGACCTCTTTCTTCTTCTTAGACCCTTGTGAGGTAGCGGGAACAATAGCTTGACTCATCCTTCTTTTTTGAATTTTACTGTCTCAGATAAAATACTCCAGACCAACAAGCCTTTTCGCTCTTTGTAGAAAATCTCAGGATGCACAAATGAGAATTGTACAGAATCAAACTTAATCATTCAAACTTATAGACATTAAATCCTATATCTTGTCCACTTGAATTTCAAATTATTGCACTTGCGGTGTCGTGAAATCATCATTCTATCACTAATGCTACCATTAATTCACACTGTTTGATCCTAGCTAGAAAAGAGTGTACACTTTTCTCTTTTTTGCACTTGTAAGCCTAAAACTAGCCACATGTCAATCTGGGGCCAACCCACTACACATTACTCATACTAAGAATAGTCCTTTTGAGTGAGCGATGTGACCTTTTACTTTAACCAGTCTCACACTCGCTGTCTATTTCTACCTTAGTTTTGATCTTCTGCGGGTGAGCAATGACCTAATTTGCACTCCATCCTTTGCCATTTGCATACTCGCTATCTTTCTACCCTTTGCTTTTATGTCCATGCGAGTGTGCGATATTACCTTTTCTTCAACCAGTTCCACACTCGCTGCTCATCTGAATCTTTGCGAGTGAGCGAGTACTCACTTATTTCTTAATCATTCCATAATCACACACTCGCTGGCTTATAAATCATTGTCTTTGGATCTGAACGAGTGAGCGATATTCATTTTTATCATGCACTTTATCTAGTCGCTCACTTGCATTGCAGAACACTTCAACTTATAATATGAGCGGGTGAGCAATTATCCTTGTTCTTTATTTAGTCGCCAACTCGTTGTTGAAAAATTTCTATGGCTTAATCCTTTGTGGCTGAGTGAGCTCTTTTATCAAAATCTAAAAATTCTCTTATCGCACACTCGCTGACCCCTTTTGCTTTTCTTCAATCTGTGAGTGGTTGAGCAACAACTTCATTTTTTTCTCCATCGCACACTCATGGGTTTGAAAACTTAACTGTCTCATTGGCTACGAGTGTGTGGTTGCCAACCTTCTTTCTTCAATCACATACTCGCCAACAATTCTTCTTTTGTCTTTATTTATGGGTGAGTGAGCGATATACCCTTTTATTTCCTTATAACATACTCGCGAGCTCATTTCTTCAAGCTTCAAATCATCAGCGAGTGAGCGAGGTGATAAATGATCTCATAATCGCCCACTCACACACCTTTTAGAACACTGGAAAATACTTTTTCGACTGAGCGGCAAGCTTTCAAATGATACTTTGGCATAAACTTATCGCTTACTCACACTGCAAAACATATATGAGTTAAGACTTGAGCGAGTGAGCGACCTCTAGAACCTGACTTCCTGGCATACTCACAGACTTCAAAGACAATAGGGAAACCTAACGCAGGTATGCGACTACTTCATTTTTTCATAGCAGTCGCTTGGTCGTAAAGGATAAAATGAATGACATAACATTAAAGTGACTATGCGACACACAAGAATTTGAGTCATCGCGGACTCGCTAGACTTTCTCTTAAATGAGTTAATTCCTCACAAGTGAGTGATAAATAGAATCATTCCTAACCTGCTCAGTCGTTAACTTACAACCCGACTTCACAAAAACATCGCGACTACGCAATTTACATTCTTTAGCACCCAAACCGCTCACTCACACAATTGATCCTAACTTGACATAATTTAACTGTGACTGTGTGATTTTACATTCTGATGACTCGTCACTCACTTGCATACCTTGAAAACATGTTAAAAGACCAACACGACTAAGCGACAAATATTTAAAATAGAACACAATTAATGAATTTTGACCCTTTAAGCACAGTAAAACATGGGATTTTAAACCAAAAAGTGTGGGAAAATAGTCAATGATGGAAATTTGAAAATTTTCTTGGTATAGTGCTAAAAATGGCTCTGACTTGCGAAAGTTAATTACAAAATTGACATTAGAAGCCACATCTCTAGGAAATAGACCACAAACTGAAACAAAACTGTACATGCACACACAAAAACCACACTTAAAATAGGGAAATCTAACCTATTGTGCATGGAAAAAGAAGCTTTACGAGAAATAATGTTTCAGGAATTGTCCATGCACTAGCAATTCCTGTATCTCACCATTAGGGTCTTCCAAGAAATAAGAATATTGACCATGAAATTCCTGGATTACAAACGGGCCCATCCATAATGATTCAAATTTACCATGTTTTCCCTTTTCTTCTTTTCTAGCAGTCCATTGCAGCACCATATCATTTATCTAAAATTTTATTTCAGTTGCTCTTTTATCAAACAAGTATTTAGATTGCTACTAGAGCTTCAAGTTTCTTTTGTGAGCTTTTGTTCTTATCTCTTCTAATTCCACCAATTGATCCATTCTTTACATCATGGGTTCTTGAGTTTCCAAATCTTCTTCCTGCAAAAATTTGTATACTGGTAACAGATTGTTCAAAGGCAACCTTGCCTAATTTCCATAAACCGTTTCATAAGGGGAAACCCCTATTTCTATTTTTACTGTCACCCTTTCAGCCCATAGGGCTAACTTCAATTTTGAATGCCAAGATTTCTTATTTTTATCCAAAATCCTCTTAATTATTTTCATGAGATTTTTATTACTGGACTCAGCCTGTCCATTTTCTTGGGGATGCTATGGTGAGGAGTAAGATAAAATAATGCCATAATCTTCACAGAAATCCCTAAATTCCTCAGACCTAAAGCACATGGCATTATCCATAATTATCTTAGTGGGCACACCAAATCTTGTCAGAATGTTATCCATTAAAAAGTCCATTACTATCTTGTTGGTTGCCCTCTTCGTTGGAAAATCTTCTATCCATTTTGTGAAGTAGTTTGTAGCCACAAGAATCCAACCGTGACCCCCACTAGATTTTTCTATAAATTCACCAATAAAATCTGAACCCCATTGGGTAAAAGGTGCTTCAATGGTCATAGGATTTAAAAGTAAGGCTCCTAAAAATTTCATTTTAGCAGAAAATCTTTGGCATGGTTCACACTTTTGTACAAACATTTGAGTGTCTCTGAAAAGACATGGTGAATAGAATCCATCTCTAATTATTTTGTGAGCTGTGGTTTTGGAAAAATAATGCCCACCACACACATCACTATGCATTTCATTTAAGACCCTTTCAGATTGTGATTTATCCAAACATAATAATAAAATCCCATCTCTATTTTTCCAAAATAAATCACCTTGTATCAGGACATACCTCTGGGCCTACAATCTTAGATTCCTTTTTTGATTATCTGACATATGTTCTGGACATTTAGCATTTTTTAGGAAAAACACAATATCAGTATACCAAGACTGTAATTCTATGCTAGTAAAGTTCATGTTTATTTTTTGTACATCATTCATTTGGGCTAACTCCATATTTGTATCAGTCATTAATTTGGCCAAACCCAAACCTCTTACCAATTTAGTAACCTAAATTTCCAAATTGAACTCTTGGATCCTGCTAATCCATCTGCACCTCTTGCCAGTAACTTCAGATTAAGATAATATATCTTTCTCTGTGGCATGTGGCACATAAGAAATTATTTTTTCACAAACAAGATAAGGTCTAAAAACCTTGACAGCCTTGACCAATGCATATGCTTGTTTCTCCATTATCTCATAGTTAAGTTCCGCTGCCTGCAGAGATTTACTAAAAAATGCTATAGGGTGTTCAAAACATTCATAATCTTTCTGCAAAAGTACTGCAGCAATTGTATGAAATGAAGCAAAAGAAAATATTGAGAAAGGTTTCTCATAATTTGGAGACCTTAATACAGGAGCCTGTTGAATTGCCACTTTTATCTCATTAAATGTTGACTGAGCATTTTTATCCCATTCAAACTTTGCATTTTTCTTTAGCAATTTAACAATGGGTTTTATTATTTCAACAAAGTTTGCAATAAATCTCCTCACATAATTTATCTTTCCAAGGAAAGACTGAACTCCTTTAATATTCTTTGGTGGCAATACCTTGTTAATGGCTTCCACTCTTTCAGGATCAATCCTGACACCTTCCTTAGACACTATATGTCCCAATAATTT
>MU226527.1:0-16118 GCA_018584345.1 Thuja plicata | reverse complement strand
TTCTAAATGTTTGCAATGATCATCAGCCTTTTGGGAATATGCAGTTAGATCATCTTGATATACTACCATAATAATATTTATAAATTCCTTGAAAGCCACATCCATGGCTCTCTGGAAAGTAGCCCCTACATTCATCAGGCCAAATGGCATTCTTACATAAATATATGTACCCCATGGGGTAGTGAAAGCTATTTTGAATTGTTTAGATTCTGAACCAACACCTGGTTATAACCAGAAAAACCATCCATCATAGATAAAAGATCACAACCAGTTACCCCCTGCAACATGGCCTCCATATTTGGGAAAGAATAATTATCTTTCAATGAGGCCACGTTAAGATTCCTAAAATCAACACACAGCCTAATATCTCCATTTTTCTTTCTAACAGGGACCAAATTAGACACCTAAGAAGAATGCCTGATTGGTTTTATGATTCCAGATTCTATGAGTTTTGCCAATTCTTGTTGTATTTTGGGGGCCAATAAAGGGTTGATTGGCCTGTATTTCTGTCTGAAAGGCTTAATATCATCTTTTAATGGAATTTCATGTTGAACTAAATCTTCCCTGTAAGCCCTAAGGTCTTCATAAGACCAAGCAAAAACATGCTTGAATCTTTTCAGCAGACTAATCAAATTAATCCTCACATGAGGAGCCAATTTCTTTCCAATGTACACAATCTTAGGACTACATTATGATCCCATATTTATCTCCTCAAAGTAATCCAACTTGGGAGGGGTTTTGTGGCACATATGACTGTCATTATCAGTAAACAATCCTTCTAATTGAGTCAGTCCCTTAGGGATCTAATTTGTTTGCAACTGCAGAATTTCATTACCAAAAATAGTTTCTTTCCCATCAATAATCTCTATCAAATTATTAAAATCAATGACTTGACCATCATAATTATCCACACATTGAATGAAGTTGAGGATATCCTCATCACTCTCAAAAACTTTCTAATTATATACATTATCAGGGATTGCAGGCCTAGTCTTAGTTTCCACAATAGATATCTCAGCTAATGTTAGATCATCATTTTTCAAAGCTATATTAGCTAGAAAATCTGCCATGATATTCTTGGATCTTTCTATCCATTCAATACAAAATTCATAAAAAAACTCAATACTATCCCATACAACATGCTTATATTATTTCAACCTATCATTTTTGGCAGTATACCTTGCTCTAATTTGGGAAATAGCCAACTCTGAATCACCAAAAACTCTCAATAATTTTATGCCATGTTTCATTGCTATTTCTAACCCCAACAATAATGCCTCATACTCAGTTGTGTTATGTGTACATTGAAATGATAGCAGGAATGAGTATTTGAAAGTGATACCTGATGGAGAGACAAATAAAACACCAGCCCCTAACCCCTCTCTGGAGCATGCTCCATCAAAATACATCTGCCAAAGCCCTTGCTGCTGAAACTTCAATTCTTCTATGATGGGATCTGTATTTTTAAACTATGGATGAATTTTTTCCACTTTGAAATTATTTAAATCCACATCCACAAAATAATTCAACATACTAGGTTGAACCTTTTCAACATAAATAGGAGATCTAGGTTCCCTCAATATTTTTTCTTCTTTTCCATTAACAAAAATGGTAGCAAAAGATAAATCCAATTGTACCTGTCCTCCAATGACTGCAGCACATTGTCTTGTTAAGAGCATACCATAATGGGGTGGTGAATCTGCAACCACAACATCTATCTTAAAAGTGACCTCAGGGTAAGCAGCAAGTTTTATCTCTAACCCTTGCAAAGTTCCTATTATAGGTACTTCCCTGTTGTCCACGGCATAACATTTACCACAAGTACTATCCACATATAAACCCAATTACTTCATAACAGTGTAAGTCATTACATTAGCAGCAGCTCCTGAATCCATCATACAATTCTTTAGCAACATATTGTTTGTGAGAAATGTAACATAAAAAGGATCAATCTGATCTAGCTCTTGAATAACTATATTTCCCAAAAAAATTGGGACTCTATCCTTTTCTTCAAGCTCACCTTTCAGTTCATCATTCAAAATAGCATTGTCATGCACACCGAGTAAGTCAGAAAGCAATGAAAAGGTTGCTTCTTGGTGTTCCTTAATTTTAAACATCTCAAGAAAAGGAACAGAGACTTTCGTCTGAGATAAAGATTGCTTCATATTAAAAGTTGGGAAACTTATATTACTATCAGAAGACACTTTACCTTTACTTTCTTTCAACAGCCTTGTTTTTTGGTCATGAGTAGGAGTGACTTTGCTCTCTTTAACCAAGGTATCTTTCACTTCATCTTGTGTAATTTCCTCATTTATAACTTATGTAATGACAAGAGAATCCAGTTGTTTCCCACTTTGATCAAATTCTCTATTCCTGAGTTGGTGTGAAATTCTTTCTTGTGTCACAATAGCAATGGTTAAAAATCTTATCTCTTCTTCATTAGGCATTCCAAGTTGAAAATGTTCTAACTTGGTACTTGTATTGTTTATTGTGACTAGAATCTCTTCTCTTACTTCTTCTGAACTACCATTGTCATCTTCAATAGTAAGTGCACACATATTTACAGTAGGTTTCTTCTCACCTTGACTTTCTTGTGTTTCAATGTTTTCATGTTGATCTAGCAAGCCCTGAGCTACTATACATTGATATGGGGAATGAGGCATATTGCAGGCTATGCACCAAGGAGTATTTTCCACATTATGGGCATTGTTATTTTTTAATGGATCAAGAATCTCTTTGTTCTTGGGATCAGTATGCTCTTCTGACATAGGTTTCCCATCCTTCCATTGAGTCTTATAAGGGAAATCTTGAAGTCTATAAGGTTTATCCTATCTTTGGTATTGTGGCCTATTATTTTGAAATCCCTTTTCATTCTTGTCTAATTTGGCAACAAGATCTTTCACCACAGTTACCAATGCATCCATCTTATCTTCTTCCTTGGGGATTTTATTAGGCTGTGTTCTTGACTCTTTCGAGAGCCTATTTTCATCCTATTTACCAAGCTTACCAGAAGCCCTGATGTTTCTTTCTATGTTTATAGCCAACTTATATGCTTATCTCATGGTTTGAGGGTCTTTATCCCTAAGCAGATAAGCTTCTTTTCCATCCAAAGCATTACAATAGGTAGTAACACACACATTTTCATCTAGTCTCAATACTTGAAACAAATTATACATAGCCTTCTGAAATCTTAGATTAAATTCATCAATGCCCTCATTAGTGAATTTTTTCAAGCTGTTGAGTTCATTCAACATAAAACCAGAATTTATCTTGTCACCATATTACTCTTTGAAACTCCCAACAAATTCATCCCAAGAATAGATACTATGATCAGGCAAACCCCAGTACCAATCTCTTGCATCCTCAATTAAGGATTGTACAAATAATTTCATTACAGCATCCTCATCCGGAATCTCATAATCATTCATTGTATCCGAGAATACTTTTAGATGTTCTTCACCAGTTATGGCATTATTTCCACTAATCTTAGGAATATTATCTCTGACCTCATTAGGAATAAGGTTTGGTTGGCCAGGGATACCATCAAAGAACAACTGTCTATATCTCTCTAGATGAATAGGTCTTCTTTGAAAATTAGAGCCCATATTCTGACCAACATTCTAGGTAATACAGCCCATATTCTGACCAATGCCTACATTGTGGAGGCCAATATTTCTATTAGGTCCACTTACTCCTGATTGTGATGCAACCCCTTGAGCTGCACTATGTGTCTAGGTATTTGTATTGGCATTATTGCTCTGAAAATTAGAATTAAATATAGGGATGGCCTGATTAGTAGCATTATTTGTCATATTGGGACTAGTCATGGAACTCAAGAAGGAAATCATTTTCTTCATCTCTGCAGCAGCGACTTCTATTTCAGCATTTTCCAACTATTTTGCAATATCATCTTTGGCCTTTCTTGCCCTTTCTAATTCCATATCAAGTGAAAATATGTTCTGAGATATACCCTCTTCAATTTTAGGTTGAGAAAAGTTAATGCCAGTGACCTATTGTTTTCCTTTGTCAACCTCTATTTTCCTAGCATTAGTTGTTAATACATTTTGTGTAATTATCTGAGGCTTGGGAGATTGTTGACTTTCATAATTAGTAACTTGTCTCACTAGAGGACCTGCATTTTTGGGTTCACCATTCTTAAGCAAATTTTCTCTTTCATGGCATTCTTTTCTCAAGGTATCTACATCTCCAAAAAGATCTTTATTCAAACCATGAAATCCTTTGTTTGCACCCTGACCTACCAATTTTAACTGAGAAACTCACTTCTTTAAGTTTTCCATCTCAGTAATAGCATTTATAACCTTTCCTTCTCTAGCCTCATCATTATTTTTCTTGATGAGTAACAGCTCATCTAATTCCCTCTTCAAAAGGTCATTATCTCTGAGGACTCCCTCAATATCAGAAATAGAAGAGTCATATACATTCACTTGATTTTCTCCCTTTTTCTCTTCAACCCTCTCATAGGGGATACCCTCGAAGTAGGAGGATGTTTCCCCCTTTTCTTGAAATACATTTTTTTGTCTAGGGTTAAATATGTCCTCAAAGTAACCAGTTGTGTCAGACTCAGGGTTTAAAGGTTTATTGATTTCTTTATCAGGAATAGTATCTAATGACTGGCTGGGGCCTACTGACCTAGGCTTCGAGGAAGTATTATTAGAAGATTCCCCTTTTCTAGAGTGATTTCTTCTAGAATTTTTAGAAATATCGCTCTTTGATGTTTCCTGAGGGTGATTCTTTGTATTTGCTTTTGTGTTCCTCATTATGTCCAAAATGAAATCTCACACACTTAATCTGCTAGTATTCCCCTTGGAAACACTATAACCAATAAATTGGAGTCGCCACCCAAAAATTTTGGGAATAAAATAAAGAAACCTCACTTTGACAATGATAGTTGAGGATATAGCTCAATAAAATGCAATACACAACATGTGATTTCAAAAATTGGACTTCAAGGAGTCTATATTATGGAATGTTGTTGTCAGACTAACCTTTCACGCATTCCTTGATAAAAGTCCCCAATAGAGTCGCCATTTTTTGTTGGTTCCTTTTCTTGCTAATATGAAAAATGCTCTCAAAGATCTTTCTCTATTTATCCCAGACACTGACCAGGCAAGATGCAGAATGAAAAAAACAAGGTTTTGAAACCTCCTACACTTTGAGCTCCACTAACTCGGGTGGGAATACCCTTCTAACTTAGAATAATGAAATCACTGAATTATTCCAATTAACTGTGGATGAAATTACAGGGGTTTATCACTGCAACTTTTATTCATAACAGACTAGACCAAAATTAAAGATTAATTTTAATAATGATAGTTACTTGATTGAATGGAATTAGACCAGTGCTCAATCCTAGGGCATGGAGTCACTTATGAATAATTTTAACCAGCTTGATCATGAACAAAAACTTGAAACAATTACAACATCTGACATAAACAAAGATATACCTTATATATCTATCTCAACACACATAACAAGTTAATTCATCAAATTCATTTTATACCCTGAATCTTATTGAAACATTCCTAAGGCATTTTTTAGTCTTTCCTTGAAAGAACCCTAGAAGTATTTCATAATCTGCCTGAAAGACATATAAATTGAACATTTCTTAAACATTCAATCTAAATAAAATTTAAAACACCAAAATGAAGACACAATACTCATTATATGCTTTAGAAACTATTAACTGGATTTTATTCAAAATCATAATTACTTGCTACATTGAACAAATATTTCTCCAAAAACCTAATATATTGGTCTTAAACTAGAGTTTACAATTATATTTTTCATTCTCAAAATGAAATGGCTATCTCTTTTCCCAGTAGTTTTGGAATCCTTTTATAATTAAGGATGCAACAAGCTACTGACTTCCTAGGAAAGATTTACAAAATCTTTTGAAACAACCTTGCAACAAACAAGAAACAAAATTTGTAACAGAACACGGGTGGCAGCTATCGAAAAAGTCTGAATAAGGTTTGTTTTTTTTGTCGAGAATGTCCTCCTCATCCTTTCAGCTTTGCCTCCCACCTATTTACCTCTTTGGTGGTGGGCCAATCAAAGGTCTTTTCTTCCTTGATCTTTTCAACAGCCTCTACCCATCTGGCATCCATGGCAGTTCTGGCCTCAGAAACAAATTTGGCCATATCTCTCTTGATTTTGAAATGGCCATCAATCAGTTCATTACAATATTCTACATTTGTATCCTTTTCCAAATGTTGCTTTATATCCTGATTTCCTAGTATAGCGTCAAAACCAGCTACCCAATTTGATTATGTTTTCAAAACACCTGTTTCATCATAAATTATTAGGATCAATGATGGACATCGATCACCAAATACCTGCAACTTGTTGTCTATTAAATCAGATTTGCCATTGAAAAAGGAAAGGGTGTCATTCAACTTACTGACCATCTCAATGGTATTTGTTACTTTATTTGGGAAATCATCACTATACAGCATAGTCATTTTTAACTTATCCAAAATTATTTCCTTCCCTGACCACAATTTGAAAGTAGGCTCTAAGAAAACCATAGCTTCTGCAGTTGTCTTTGAGGCTTCTTGTAACGACCCATATAGTGTATACACTATATCAGTTTTTTGTTTTAAGACATCAATTCTATGCTACAATATGAGCAATATCACAGACATAGCATTTATGCTCTGTTCCTATGATATATCCTTTGATTGTGTTTCTTCCAATGCAGAGTCTTTCTTAACTCCTATGGCAACATTTGTCACAACTTTAGGCACCCCCTCAAGGGTTAGAGTTTTTTCCTTTTAATTTTGATTAACTCCTCTTTCAATTTGGAAATTTCTTCTTCTAATGTGTGGTTCTGGACCACCACTTCTTCATGTTTCTTCGCCAGGGCCATCATTTGGCCAAAAGTTGTCTCATACCTCTTGGATAGGTCATCGACTTTTTCCAGGTTCATGAATGAAACCTGTGTCATTAACTGAGCTATCTCAGTATTCAAATTATTTTGCAAATTCCATATCATCCTGTCAGCCCTTTTTTCTTCTTTGATGGTCATGACTAAGGGTTTTTGTGTGGCAGGAGCTAGTGACCATATTGCCAGGGTTTTGGATTTAGGATCAAATCATGATCCTTTCAAACTTCATCCATTTCAAACTCTATTTTCAATAGAGGATCTTCTTTCCTCCTAATCTAATCAATAATGAATGTGGACTGTAGGTCCCAACCAAGCATCAGCATCCCACCACTATTCTGTACCAGCACCCTGACTTGTTCCACAGTAATCTGTTCACTCTCAGGATCATAATCTTCAAGTGTTTGTACAATTTCCTCATTCTTATCTACATTCTCTTCTTCTGCAGTCAGCTCTTGTCTCAAGTTCTTTTGTTTCAATTTAACCAAGAAAGTCTTGAATTCTTCAGACTTTATGAACTCATCATCTTTTATGAACTCATTTTCCATCATAGCCCTTTCATCATCCTTTTCAAATAATACCATCTGATTGTCTCCTTGGCCCTTAGCCTCAGGCTCTTTCTACAATTGTCTCTTCAATTTTTTGAAATATTTACCATGCTCTGAGATCATGGCCTTGGCCATGCTTTTCCTATCCTACACCATCTTGTGCTCTTTCTTTTGCTTCTTCCTCGGTGGCTCTCTGGCCAAAGTAGCCTCTTCACCGGTCTCTTCACCTGCCTCTTCCTCTTCATTTTGTTCTTCTTTTTATTGTTCCTCCTATTTTTCTTGTTATTCTTGGTCATGTAGTACAACTCGAAATGGGGACCCTTTAGATTGTGCATCTTCAGCACTAAATTGTGGCACTTGTGCCATTAGAGTTTCATAGGACTTAAGCATTTCCTCTATCCTTTGGAAATATGGGAGAAAAGGTTAAAAACCAGAGAATGACTTATCTGATTCTTTCCACTTAGATTCTACTCTCAGGAGATCATTCCACTTCCTTCTCCTATCTAGGACTTCCTGTTTATTTAGTTTGTTCCTCACAACATCCTCGTCATCCAGTGGCTCATGGTCTCTAATTTTCTGCCAAGGAGTCATTCTTTTTAGGGTTGTTTGCACAAACTTCTCTAGATCACAGAACCTTGTAATTGCTATAGACATTTTGTATTGTTTCAATAAATAATTTATCAGATCAAAAACCTTTTTTCCAATGGAGAAATCAAAACCCATCCACAACCTAGGGATAAAAGTTCCCTTCTTATGCCCCTCTAGGAATTCCTTATCTACCCAAGTAATTTGCCATACAAATTCTAAAAATGCAATCCTAGGAGGAACAAACTTGGGAAGAATGTGAGGAGGTTGAGTACAACCATATACTCTGATGATAGTAATGTAATCAAAAAAGAAGAAATCAGCCCAATTGTGAGAGATAGGCCAGTTTGGGACATGCTCCCAAGGTCTCATAATCTTTCTAACCTCAAAAGGAATCCTGTGCATATCTGTTCCTAATAAATTAAAAATTGGATCTACAATCCAATTGCAGAAGCATACAAATGATGAGTTGTTGGATGAACTATCCCATACCTGTGTCCATCTTTGGATTGGTGCATCCACACCATACTCTGTGACAAATAACTCAAGCTCTTTATCCATTGATGCTCTGTTATAATACAAAATCATATACATCATATGAGAATAATGCTTAAAAGTAGGTGTTGTCACATCTGACTATATCTCTAATAGTGTCACATGGATAGCATCAACTATATATCCAACATAGTCATAATCAGTGTTGACCTCTGGGTGCTGGATGTTTATGGCCATCATAAGTAAATCTTGAGACACTGTGGAGTCTCCATCAAAACCTAGAACTCTGCTTAAACCATACACTGTGCGCTACACATAATGATGAAATAAGGATAAGTCAAAAGGTGGCTTGAAATTATCTAGGAATTTTTACCAGGTGCCTATCTACTCTGGCATGAACTTAGGCATTTCATATTGCTTAATTAAATGCTCTCTTTTAACATAGTCTGCCTTAATCTTCTTCAAATCAATGTCTATGCATAATGCACTAGCAATTCCAAATACCTCCACCACTGACCTCCTATCTATGGAAACTAGGTCTCTTTATTCCTTTTCCTAATTACCCTAGCTACTGGGCAATAGTTTTTCGCTAATTCCTTAATAAGACCTATGTCAACATAGACATCAGGCACGATCAATTTCACCATATTCAAATCCCATGGATTACAAATTGGGACTGGTTTGATCCTATTATTCCAGAAATAATGAAACAAAGTACTACAAGAATAATTTGGGGTTACCAGGTTTCTACATTGACACCTTTTGTCATTTTATTCATCCCAGTTTGCACTATTTGTATTCAGAGTTCCAGGCAGCAACTCGAAAAATTCTTCTACATACTTCTTCAATGTGACCTCTTTCTTCTTCTCAGGCCCTTGCGAGGTAGCAGGAACAATAGCTTGACTCATCCTTCTTTATTGAATTTTACTGTCTCAGATAAAATACTCCAGACCAACAAGCCTTTTTGCTCTTCGTAGAAAATATCAGGATGCAGTTATGAGAGTTGTACAGAATCAAACTCAATCATTCAAAATTATAGATATTAAATCCTATGTCTTGTCCACTTGAATGTCAAATTATTTCACTTGCAGTGTCATGAAATCATAATTCTATCACTAATGTTGCCATTAATTCACACTGTTTGATCCTAGCTAGAATAGAGTGTACACTTTTCTCTTTTTTGCACTTGTAAGCCTGAAACTAGCCACTTGTCAATCTGGGGCCAACCTAATATACTTTACTCATACTCAGAATAGTCCTTGCGAGTGAGTGATGTGACCTTTTACTTTAACCAGCCTCACACTCACCGTCTGTTTCTACCTTAGTTTTGATCTTCTGCGGGTGAGCGATAACCTAATTTGCACTCCATCCTTTGGCATTCGCATACTCACTATCTTTCTACCCTTTGCTTTTATGTCCATGTGAGTGTGTGATATTACCTTTTCTTCAACCAGTCCCACACTCGCTGCTCAACATTTAGCTTTGTCTAAATCTTCACGAGTGAGCGAGTACTCACTCATTTCTTAATCATTCCACAATTGTAGACTCACTAGGTTATAAATCATTATCTTTGGATCTAAGCGAGTAAGCGATATTCATTTTTATCATGCACTTTATCTGGTCACTCACTCGCGCTGCAGAACACTTCAACTTATAATATGAGCGGGTGAGCAATGATCCTTGTTCTTTATTCAGTCGCCAACTCGCTGCTGAAAAATTTCTATGGCTTAATCCTTCACGGCTGAGCGAGCTCTTTTATCAAAATCTAAAAATTCTCTTATCGCACACTCACTAACCCCTTTTTCTTTTCTTCAATCTGTGAGTGGCTGAGCGACAACTTCATTTTTTCTCCATCGCACACTCACGGGTTTGAAAACTTAACTATCTCATTGGCTACGAGTGTGCGGTTTCCAACCTTCTTTCTTGGAAAACCAAGAAATAGAACTGTATATCTCAATCCACAACATATGCTGAATATGTTATGTAGCATTATTAAATTGTTCAAACATAGTGTGGATCAAGAAATTGTTGAAAGGTAGGAAGGAGGAGATCACAGACCCAGTTGTTATTTTTTGTGATACCACTAGTGCTATTAACATTTCAAATAACCTTGTGATGCATACAAAGACTAAACATATTTCTATCATGTATCATTACTTGAGAGAGTTGGTACAACACAAAGAAGTAAGACTTGAGTATGTTAATAGAAAGGAACAATTGGCATAAATATTTACTAAAGTTTTACCTAAGGATGCTCATTAGTGTCTATGAGGCAAATTAGGGGTGATTCCTCTATCTGAGGATAACTAAGATCATATAGGGTTGTTGCATAAAATGTATTACATTAAATATTTGACAGATTGATGCAAAAGGTGGTCACAATTTATGAGTCGCTTGAAGATGTAAAGTGTTAAGAAAAAGATGTTGATCAGTCATAAGAAAGATGACAGAGGGAGCATTGAATTGAGAAACCTGACACAAAGATATCTACATGTTGAAGATGTATGTCTTTGGTATTATTTTCAAAGAGGGAGAATAAGACATGAAAGCATTGAGGGAGATATACATAAGAGAAATCAGTAAGGGAGATAAGTTATAGAGAGAAATCTATCCAAGAGGGAGACAATATTTGTATTGGAGAGAATAAGAATAAAGCTGAGGACATTAATGAGAATCCATTTAAAAAACATACTTTTGGATTGCTTGGGAACCTTGCATATATTGTCTGTTTGCATGTGTTTGCCACAAATGTGAAAGAGGGAGATTATTGGAAACTATAATTCAAACAATTTTTATATTGCCATTAATGTCAAACCTTAACTGGTAAGATAGATGTTATATTTTAAAGTGTCATATCAATTCATTGATGAAGAAGATTTGAAAATGAGAGATAACAAGAAGACCTAGTGAATGGTTGAGTTATGTGAAACCACAATGGGTACTTGATGAGATCACACCTTGACAAGGTAATATATTGTTTATCTTAAGTTTAAGTGAAGTTTGGATGACTAAAATTTTAGTCTTGACCGAGCTACAAAGAAAAAGATTAAGGAACTTAAGTATGTGTTGAGTAATACCGAGTGATGTGAGTGTCGATCGAGTGCCAGAATATGCCAAGAAAATTTTAGTGTCGACCGAGCATCATCACGTGCTAAGTGTCAGATAATTACCGAGTTACAGAGAGATAACTGAGTGTCAGTATTGTGATAGTTTGAGAAAAAATTGAGATTCCATCTGACATGGTTGATTTTGTTGAGATATGTGAAGTGTATTTAAGATAAGGATGATTGTTGTGGAGAATTAAATGAGCATTTAATATATGTTTAACCATTTTATGTATAAATTCAAGAAGGGGTTTTAGGATGTATTCTACAATGTAGAAGGAAAGAAATGATGGAAGGATTCATTGGATCTGACCTAAACCTAAGATCTATGGTGATGATTAAGTGGCAATAGATCAAGCTACCTGATCAGAGAGGTATAAGATCAACCTAGTTATAGGTTATGATGTGGTGTTATATGGTTAATTCAGGTGATTGGAAAAATCCAAGCAAAAGGAAGAGAAGGCTGAAGATAGAAGTACAGGACTACACAATGGTGGTTTCTTGAAGGATTTATGAAAAGATTAGAATGATGGAGATGACAATGAAGGTCAGTCAGTGAATTAGCATTTGAGCTATAATTGGATATGTATTTTCAAAGTGAGTTGTATGTTTCAAATCAAAATTTCTTGTTACTTTCTAACCATTGTATCGGTTGCATAATCCTTTTAAACAAGGTTGACTTAACAATCATATTGTTAAATCCTTTAATAAACATGAAATTATAATGGAATGGTCTAAGCCCTCTAACAAGACTCATTTCTAACATAATGATTAAATCCTTTAAATGGGTCACATTTAACAGTGTTTTGTTGGATTATTTGGAAGGAGCACAAAAACAAGATTTTTATGTATATTGAACTCTCTCAAAAGGAGGTCTTCCATCTGGGACTCAAACTGTGACAAGAGTATTTGATGATGGCCCACTGGAAGAGCCGAGGTCTTCCCCCCTCTGATTTTGAAAGGAGAACTGCTAGGAATTGGGGAATTAACAAGGGGTTTTCCAGATATGACAATACCAAACTCGTAGCTAGAATGGCTATTGTTTGGTCCCCACCTCAGCCTTCATGGCACAAACTTAAATTTGACGGGTCTATCCAGGAAGTACTACAGGCGGATGGAGGTATCATTAGTGACAAATGGGGGAGAATGGTGGCTTCTTTCCAGTACAACCAAACTATTAACCAAGCTGGGGGTATGGCTCTCCTTTGGGGCTTGAAAATTTGTATTAGCCTGGGATGTAATAACATTGAAATTGAGGGTGATTCCAAAATTATTATACAGACTATTTTTGGAAATTCCTTAGCTGGATAGAAGTTTGACCCCATTTTGTCAGACATTAAAGGTTTGGTGGCACGACTTCGTAGGACCAACATCAGGCACACATACAAGGAAGGTAACTTGGCTGCAAACTCTATGGTGACTGTTGGTCTGTAGTTGGACAGGCTACGGTGCTAGAGGGATGCCAGTCAACTTCATAAGGATACTCAAAACCTACTTAGGCAGGAAATGAAAGATATTAACATCAATCTCTATGATGTTTAAAAATTGGGTTTTGGTTTGGGCACTAAAGAATGGGCCTAGGGGCTCATATTTTTTCTCCCCACTTGCGCTATTCCACACCTAAATTGCCAAGTGGATTTCATCGATGGGCTCTTTATTTTTAGCATGAGGTTGACGTGGCTGGGTTGCGTCATGGTACCTTTTAAGTGTCATCATTATATTAAATGGGTTTTAAGGCAAGTATAAAATATGGAGGATCGTAAAAGATTTAGGAAGGATTTAATTGATGATGTTTACATTTTACAACGTCATTCCCATGTGTTAACCCTGATCGTGTCTCTGGAGGTAATTTATGTGGAAAAAGGAAATTACTGCCATAATTATGGCCGTTGAAATAATAAGATTTTTTGGCTAAGTTGTGATTTTCATTCCGCCATTTCTCGCAATAACTCTGGTTTTAATCAGTGTCCTAGTTTCTATGCTTTTGAGGGTGAATGCAATGGCTGGACTAAGAGCAACTCTCGCTCGACCAATTTCTAAGTGTGGGTTGTTTTTCTGATCTCTGCTAAAATAGATGGGGACCAGCATAGGATCGAACCAGACAAGATTGAGCAATAATTTTCCTTGAACCCTATGGAAATGTGCTTCTATAAAGGAGGAATTCTTCCCTTTATGAAGAACCTGACAGGCCATGATGAAATGATCTCACGACAGTTTGTGAAAACTTGGAATGAGGAAAAGTCACAATTAATAGGATAACCTTTTAAATTAATGAATAATTCATAAGAAAAGATATGGGGATGCCTACTATGGGCCGCAAATGGAAAAAAAAAACCACAAAAAACGTAGGCAAAAACTGATTTCATTCAATTTTTTGCAAATGAAGGCACGTCGGTGTCCAAAAATGGTGGATACAGCACTGGGGACTTGCCTAAGTTTTGGCCTAAAATGTACAAGCTGGTAATGAATTTCTTCACGCTGGAGGGCTGATATAGTACATTTTATAACTACCACCTTTCGTTCTTATAGCACCTAAGGCACAAGCTTTTGATTTCTTTTCCATTTTACCTATTACATGCTTTAGAGTCTAATGTTGCTGATGTGAATGAGTCAATCTCTCTAGGGAAAAACCATGTTTATCTCCACCAAGGGCTAATTTTTAGAATTTATAATTTTCATCATGCCCTATGCTCTCCCCCTGTTGTTCAAATCACCCAAGCTACCCAGCAGCCTCTATCGAGTCTCAAAGTCTTTTTGTATATATTCACATCCTATGGAAACATTGTAATCTTATGGTTCACTTTATTAAGTAAATGAATAGATATAAGAGTAGACTGGCATCATTCCTCATGTTTAGAGGTAGGAGTTAAAGTTACCATTTAGTTGAACACATATTAATATGGCTTACTAGCCTCTACTCTACATTTTTACTATGGTTTTATTTGAAGGAAACAATTGACAGTGTAACATACCTATATAACCCAGTAGTAAATTATGGTTCAAATCTCCCCGGTGCCTTCCCGACCCACGTAAGCACCTGGTATGCGCGTCGAGGGGGAGATTGTTGGGTGACGCGACGCGCTCCCCTGCCCACAGGTAGTTAATTATGTGGTGTTCCATGTTCACTAACAGTCATGGCTTTTGGTGCAACGGCAAATGGGCCCTACACATATAGTCTTCTTGGAAACCAACTATTCCCTCATAGGAAGCTTGACAAACTATTGTAAATTATCCAACTCATAAGCTGCAAAAATTAATAACACTATTAAAATTATTGAAGATGAGGACAAAAATGTTAAAGTGCAGTCCTAATGTTAAAATGGTCTACAAAGCTAACCTACAAATTGACATCAAAATCTTCAGTACATGGAACTTCATAGAAGTTGAAGTGCTTAAATACTCTTTTACAAATAAAGTATTTCCTCATAGGGATGACAACAAACTAGTTAAAATTATCATCCTTCTAAGATAGGGAAAAATAGCATTGTTAAAATTCTCAATAATGATGATGGTGATTACAATACACAATAGAAATGGGCAGCGTTTTTCATAGAAAGTGTAGAGTGCAAGTGACTGATAAGTAGTTTAAAATGTTTATCATCAAAACCAGAAAAAAAATTTAAAACATCTAAAAATGAGAGTTAGAAAAGTAAAACAGAAAAATTATGTATATATTTATATAATGTATGGCTTACAAATATAGAGTTGAAACTAAGCATTCTCCAGAAAAAACTGTAAGTTCAACTGCACAGTTATAGGCATAGCTGATAAGCATAGAAAACTGCAAAACACATATGATAGAATTGTTCAATAGAAGAAGGAATAGAAACCCAAACCCAGGAGGAGAAGGGAAAAGTTGCGTCAATCCCCCAAAAAAAGTACAAAAAACACCAACTGGAAATGGTATCAAGAACAAGGGTTAAGTGGCGTCAACAAACAAAAAAAAGAGTTCTACATTAAAATTACCAAAAAGGTAAAAATGATCCTATGCAAGTAACATGCATGGAGTGGGTGAGTAGTGAAAGAGAAAATGGGAACACGAGAATAGGAAGCATCAAGCTTGGTTTCCTATCAATGGCCACGAATAGAGACTGTCAATGTGTCATGCTCGCAATATTGGAAGCCACAAAATTTTTGGTATAATATTATACAAAATTCTTAAGCCAACAACCAACCTGCCAGTAAACTTTGCAGATTAACCCTCGAAACCCTACCATCTGCTTCAAAATTATCCCCGCATATGAAGTATTAAAATGAATGCAATAGAAAAACAAGACTACAAACCAACAAGTGCACAAACAAAAAACGATTAATAATCAAATCCAAATTACAACCAGAATTGTGATGGGGAGACATCTACGAGCAACACCTAGAAGTTAGGAACCTGTGTAAGCAGTTATATGCCCTACTGAACCTTGAAGAAAATTACCAAGATGCAATACAACATTTGGAAGAGTGCAGACCAAACCAAAACAAGCAACT
>MU226526.1:964970-982175 GCA_018584345.1 Thuja plicata | reverse complement strand
TTTTACAGAGGTTACTAGGACTTACAAGTCTTAAAATTCTAAGTTGTGCTTTCGATTTCTCTCCTCTACCTTCGTCTATATGATTGTTCATTTAGAGGGATGACATAGTTAGTTAAGGGCTTTAGATTCATCCCATGTAGGTTCTATGGTTGATTCTACCTACTATCTGGTAGTTAGCTAATTAGAGCTTGGTTTGGTATCTCATGAGGTTACATGGAGGGCTTGCCTCGTTAAATAACTAAGCTATGAGTAACTAGGCCAACCTATCGATTCTTCTAAATTATTAAAAAAACAAAATAAAATAAAATTAGATTATTAAGAGCTTTGGATTCATTCCATATAAGTCTTGAGATCGATTCTCTTTACTTTGAATTATTTGGTAGATAGTTCATTTCAACCTAATCGCTTACCTCAAAAGATTATAGGGGCTAGCCCAACTAAACTTCGATTTAGTAAAAAAACCTGCTATCTCCACTCAATTACCCTATAAATGGTAATAAATGAAAGAAAAAAGAGTAATATGATTGTTTTTATTGCCATTTGTCGTTTCGAACTGCCCACTAAATGTTTCTAGTGCCGCTTGTTATTTTGAACTATGCACTAAATAAATGAAATTTCATTGCCGATTGTTTTTATTGCCATTTTTTGTTTCGAACTGTCCACTCAACAAATGAATGTTCATCAATTAATTAAATTGAGTATTTGATTAAACTCTGGAAAACGATTGGTAAAGCCAGCAAGGGTCGCGTCTTGCCTAACGAAGACGTAGCGTTTTAACCCTTTATATACGAGACCACCTTCAACGCAGTATCATTCATGTTGTTGCACTGCTCTCGTTAGCCATTATAGCAACCATGGCATTATCTGGAATCTCAACTCTTCTTCACAATATCAACACCGCGGTTATCTATGGCGCATCAGAACTGAGAGCCCGAATGGACGATAATAACAACAATTCCACAAGGAAAGCGAAAACCATAGTCTTCGACATGGAAAACACCCTTCTAAACGCAAGTTTCACTCCCCTCCCACACTACGGCTTCACATTGCACCTCCAACAGCACTCCAACATCACATGCTACGTCCAGAAAAGGCCTGCGCTTGACCAACTTCTACAACAGCTAACAGAAAACAATTTCGAAATAGTAATCTTCACTTCAACCACCAAAGAATTCTCAGACCCAATTCTTGACAAAATAGACATTAATAACACAATAGATCTCAGACTATACAGAGACTCCTGCACATTAGAAGCCCAAGGAGTACCCATCAAAGATCTTTCTAAGCTTGGGAGAGATCTAAAGACCGTTGTCATTGTGGGACACGAGCCGGAAAGCTCTAAACTGCAGCCTGAAAATGCTTTCCCGGTGAAGTCATTTCACGGCGAGCTTACCGACAGAGATCTTTTCAGGGTCATAGATTTCTGTTAAATAGCAGCAATGTGTAAGGACGTGAGGGATACTATACGGACATATGAGGCTTTGAGTGGGAGGTGTAATGTTAATGAATTAGCTCCCCATTGCAGTGCGAAGAAAATTATTGTGTTGGAATTGTTTGATGTTTTAGTAAAGGCAAGCCATGAGCCATGACTTTGTTATTTCATTCATTCGTGATACTGCAACTGGGTTGGGAGAAATAGTCCCTTACTATGTCTTGAAAAGGACTGGGGTGGAGAGTTTCTTGGATGAATTGGCTAAGAATTATAAAATTGTTATTTTTACAGATGCCCAGAAAAAATACGCAGATCTTGTATTGGACAAACTTAATATTGATTTCAGTATAGAGGGTCGTCTGTTTAGGGATTCGTGCACTCACCATGATGGTGTTTATGTGAAAGATTTGACCAAGATTAATCCTTCTCATAGGATTCGAGATTTGCATTTTAACAATGTTTTCATGGTTGATGTTAATCCGAGCTGTAAATTTCAACCAGAGAATGGCGTTTTGGTGAAGCCATTTGATGGTGATTTGGGTGATAGGGAATTGTACGAAATTGGTGAGTTTTGTAAAAGTGCAGCTGAATATAACGATGTGAGAGAGGCTGTAGGAGCTCATACGGATTCTTCAGGTCCAAAGTGTTTGGCAACTCGTAAGTTGCAGAACTTCACTAGAACTGCGCAGCTGATTTTGCACCGCCATCGCCATCTTCATCTTCCTCACTTCTCCCACCATGAACACCATGATCATTAGTTTGATTCCGTAGATGTAATAGCACTGTGACGTTTTATAAATTTAACAAAAGAAATTGCTGTCTCACATTTTAATTTTTAATAAAATCGAACATTTCGCATTTTCCATTGCTACCAATTTCTTTTTTGTAAGATGCATTTTCTAAAACATCAGATCAATAAGTTATAATAAAATTGCATGACGAATCGATATTTAATTTGAGAATGTCAAATGATATATCTGAATTACCATGAATCGGACAGGAAAATATTCATTGTTATGTTAGACTTATTGTTTTCTCTGATTAACGATAAGAATAGGAAATGAAGGAAACCATATATATATATATATATATAAAAGGAAACCATATATATATATATAAAAGGAAAGGAAAGGAACAAACTTATATATCTTCATAAGAAAATTTTCTTTTTAATTTGATGTTCAAAATTGCAAAAAAATGTTCAAATAATTCTTATACTGTTTATTGGATTGGCTTGAACGGTTTTAATAGTAAAGATAAAAAATAACTTTTAAATTAATATTAAAAAATTTAAAAGAATGTTTTAATAGAATTATATAATAATAAATAACACAATTTGGAATTCAGTATAGCTCTAATTTTTATCCACTCTTATATATTCTCCATTATCTAATTATCATATGCTATTTCAACAACTTTCAAGACTGATATTGTACAACATAGATTCAATTCAAAATCATTATTTAAAGTCCTATAGTATTCAAGGAACATCTCTTAGAACACTTTACATTAGAGTCAACATGTAAATCAATTGTATATTTGGTTATTGTTGTCAATAATTACTACGATCATAAACCTAGTTTAACAAAGAGGGTCAATTCAAGAAAACTTAGCCCTTACAATTTGATGCTCTACGTAGTTTTAAAAAAAAAAAATATTATCAAAAATTTAATAATAATTGAAGACAACTTTTAAGGCAAAGTAATTAGCATAAGGCTAGATCAAAATATTCGATCACATAGTAAATCTAAAGTATAAGAATTGATATAGAGGAACAACATTGACTTATGAAGGAGGATATGTTTGCATTTAGTTTGAAGTATTAAATGCACCAAAAGATCTAATTTTCATACTAGGCTATTAAATCCTACATTGCATTACGCTATTATGGATTTGGCTCTTGACTACCTACGATTTGTGTTTATTTTCAACATTGATCTAGGCTATATAGGAACTTTGTATTATCCTTCACATTGTTGATGAACTTGCTGATATTTTACCATCACAAGGATATATATTTTGTTGTCTATGATAGCTACTTAGCTAGTAGTTGATCCGTATATGTACTTGATATAACTAAGAATATTATGGCATGTAATGTTATATGTAGAAATCTTGATAGATTTTATTGTGTGCATTTGTGGGTTTCCATAAATGTACATCTCTTAATTTATATCTCATTGAGGAGTCTAATGATTTAGATCACATATTTCACCCTCACTTACATATGATGATACACCTTGCACGCCTACTAATATTTATTATTATTTGGGATCCCTCTATATAGTGGTTATTTTAATAATGATTATACTTATAATAGATTAGTGACATGTGTCTATACATAATACACATATTTCACCTTCCCATAAGATTACCATCATCTACTTTTTGGCTCATGGTCTATTGATGATATATTTAGTAATGCATGTATACTGATAATTCACATGCTTTTGTAGATTAATTTTTCTATTAATTCTTGATCATATTTTGCTTGTGATTTTATAATGCTAACTTAAGTTATCCAACTAATTTACCACATGAGTGCACATTTTAAAATTATATTATATCTAGGCATTGAAACCTTTTACAACCCTATATTTCTCTACACATAATTACCCACTAACCCTAGCGAAGGACATTTAACTATGCCGTTATTCATGAATTTAAAAACATAAAGAAAAAATAAATTGAAATACACTAAATCTCTAATATACTTATTAGAAATAATATACCATTAATTTTGGATGTTTAACTCAATTTTCTTCATAGCCTATATAGTTTTAAAAAGTTTAATAATGTTTTGACCTCAAGTTTATTTGTGTTTTAGTTTTTCTTACTTCAAATTAAAATAACATATTTAAATTCCCACACATCCCAATGATTACACATGTATATATCATCTTCTCAAAATGATCTTATTATAGTAGAGTTACTATTCTTACGTGATTGTAGTCTATCAATGAAATCATTAGCATATCTTAGTTATCTACACAGATGGATAAGGGTATTGCATAAAAAATAAGATGACCATGCCATCCAATTTAATATATTTATTCAATTAGAGAATATTAAGAGTTAATAATAATTATAAAGATATTAAATAGATTACTTAAGTAAAAAAAATACCAACCATTCCTTACATACTATTTAATACACATGATTTATGAAAAAATCAATTATTTATTTTTAATATGTGGAAGAATAACCACAGTAAGTAATGCATTATATATTTCTATATCATAATAGGATTTAGCTTCAATGAGTTGTTTTTTATTAGGCTGACAAGGATGTTGAAAGGGCTCTGATCCCTTTATAGAGAAAGATAAAGCATTCAACTTGAAAAAACAACAATAGAGAATAGTAAGGCGACTAAGAGCCCTACCAACACATAGGGAACCCCTCCAAGATTTAAGGTGGTTTAAAAAAAGGGCCCAAAGAACTTTCCTTAACCTCAAAATTAGGGTCCTTCTCTCTAAGCCTAAATTTATTGTGACAAGGAGGCATAAAAATATCATTCAAAGGATCTTCAACTCTTTTGTAGAGTTGTACATAGGGGGTTTCCTTTTTATATCTTTTTGAACCTCTAGAATAGAGGGAGAAGACTCCATCGCAATAGAGGTAAAATTCTTCATTTTTTCAGAAAAAAGGTGTTGATTCTTACTATTAAAACATGTGGTGGAGGTATGTCCCACTTTACCACAAGAATAACAAATAAACAAAGAGTGTTCAAATTCAATCTGCTGCACCCACTTACCACCATAAGCTATGGTAATATTAGAAAGGAGCACCTCATATTTTTCCACATAAACACAAAATGTAGCAAATAGAAGCCATTTCGTAAGTTTGGAAACCTTATCCATAACACAATATTGTCCAAATGAGTTGGAAATAATCCTAAAATTCTTTTCATCCCAAAATTTCGTAGGAACTCAGATAGGGAACTTTATAGTTTCTAAATGTGGGTTGAAACCAGAATACCAAATTTGAATATAAAGACCATTTATGTCCAAAACCCAAGGGTCATCTTGAAGAATTCTAAAATAATCCTCTTCACTAGAAAAAGAAAATAGAAAGAAACCATATAGCATCAACTTTACCTCAACATGTCCACTAAGCTTCTCAGATCAAAGAATCAATTTATGCACATTGTGGATATTGAGACAATTTACATAAAATATCACAGTAAGAGATTTTCCCAACCAAGTTTCTGACTCATGAATGAAAGAGTCATGAACAAGGAGATCTAACAAACCTTCCTATATTACCACATAAGGCTTACTGAAACTTGACCAGAATGAGTTCCTTACAGCCTCAATGCGTTATCATTAGGGATAATTTCTTTATTATTCTATAATAATTTTAAAAGTTTCACTTGCTATTAAATTTTGAAATTTTATTTGGCTCACTTTTATTTTAACTTTATCAAGGAATTGGCTTAGTGTGCTCTCTATTTTCCTTGTTGTTTACTATTTTTGCATGTTTAGTTTGTTGCTATCTTTTTGTAGGTTTTAGTTTACCTTTACCTCTGTTTATCTTAAGGGTAGAATCTTTATTCAAGGGCATGTTTTGCCTTTGAAGAATTCTAAAATAATCCTCTTCACTAGAAAATGAAAATAGAAAGAAACCATATAGCATCAAGTTTACCTCAACCTGTCCACTAAGCTTCGCAGATTGAATAATCAGTTTGTGTACATTGTGGATAATGAGACAATTTCCATAAAATATCCCAACAAGATATTTTCCCAAGCAAGTTTCTGACTCATCAATGACATGGTCACGAACAAGGAGATCTAACAAACCTTCCTACATTACCACAGAAGGCTTACTGAAACTTGACCAGAATGAGTTCCTTACAGCCTCAATGCATTGTCATTAGGGACAATTTCTTTATTATTCTATAATACTTTTAAAAGTTTCTCTTGCTATTAAATTTTGACAAATTTTTTTGGCTCACTTTTATTTTAACTTTATCAAGGAACTGGCTTAGTGTGCTCTCTATTTTCCTTGTTGTTTACTATTTTAGCATTTTTAGTTTGTTGCTATATTTTTGCAGATTTTAGTCTACCTTTACCTCTGTTTATCTTAAGGGTAGCTTTTTTATTGAATGACATGTTTTTCCTTTGAACTCTTGTCAGCGGATATTGTTAAAGTTTAATATTTTTTTTTTTGTTGAAAGGGTTTTGGGTCCCTTCAAAAACTATTTTTACTATAATCAAAACCTTTATCAATTGTTGAGGTAAATAATAGTTATTGTAATACATAAAGATAATATGGATAAAACTTACCTAATTAATAAAAATAATAGTTATCTTCTTCAATTGCAATTTATTTATTTATTTATAATTGATATATCTTACTTATTTAATTTAAAGATCCATGCTTCATAACACTAATATTAAATAATAATAATATATTCACCAAAATTCATTACATCTCAAATAAAATTTATTATTTACATCATTTAATCATAATCAGAGTCCGAGGCGGCAAGCCTGATGGCGATCATTGCCTGATTGTGTTCCGTGGCTCTTTTGGCTGTCCCTATGTTATTTGTTTTTTAGTTGTTTAGTTTGTTTTTTTTGTGGCCCTTTGGTGGCATGTTTCGTGTTTTGGCTCTGTTTCTTTTTGTCTGGGTATACATTCCATTCTTTTTCTATGTTTTGGGTTTCAGACACCCTTTAAAACCTATTTTAGTTAATAAAAAATAGATTCTTTTAGATATTCTTAGTATGCATTCCTTAAGTGAAATGATCAAATAAATGACCCCTTTAAAAAAACTATCTTTTTTAAATAAGTGTAAAAAAAATCAACAAATTTTTTTCTTAAATCAAGGCTAGGACGATATGAATTTGATATCTATATATGTTAATTCAGGGGGAACTTCAAATGAACTTAGAAATATTAAATTAAATTTGACTATCTATATTCATTTTGCATCTAGATCATATAAAATATAGTGACATTATTGTAATTTAAATAATCAAATTTCCAATTGAACGGTTTAAAGTAAAGCTTAAATCAACAATTACAATTTAGTTGAGAAGTATATTAAAAAAAATCAATTCTTAAATAAGAAAAGTAAATAAATAAGTAAAGAAATTTAACCTACATTGATCACACTATTTGAAATGGGTGAATTTGAAAGCCTGTCATAGACACTCCCTTCCAGCTGGCGGAGTTCCTTAAGAATATGCAAAGATGGTGGTACTAGGGTAGGTGATTGTGTAGTGTTAGGGAAAGGATTGAGGAGTGGGAGTTTCCAGGTTCAAGCATAATCATTTACTGCAATTTCCACTATAATAGATTTTTTTAAATATTTTGCAACAGCTACTTATTGTAGCAAGAATATATATATATATATATATATATATATATGACACAACATGAAGGATAACATTATTATTTTTAATTATAATAGTAATTTATAATTATTAAATATATAATATTTTTATAATATTATATTAATATTAGTGGGTAGGGTTGAGAGGTAAGATTAGTATCATGGTTAGGATTAGGGTTTGAGCTAGGATTAGTATCATGTTTAGAGTTAGAATTAAGATTAGGGTGACGGTTAGGGTGAGGGTTATGAGATATGGTTAGGGTTTCGGTTAGGGTATGTTAGCACTGTCAAAATTTCTATGGTTCCAAGGTTTTTTCAAGGTGTTTTGAATTTGGTTTTATGTCTTTTGTGTCTTTGGTTCTTAACCCCTTAGTCTGTCTTAGAAAAAAGGTTCTAAAACCCTAAACCCTTGAGTATGTTATAAAATGGCATTACATTTTTATCACTTAATTCACTTAAACCCATCTCTTCTAGAAGTCATCGGGTGGAGCCATCACTTTAATATTTCATAAGTCCTAGCGGGGTCAACAAAAAGTTTTCCTAAATTTAAATATCCCTGATGTACTTTATGCTTTCTATCTGTCGAGAAAGTCACTTTTAATACTATGGAAGGCACATTCCCTCAATTAGAAGATGTGTGAAAGGTACCCTTCAAGGCATCATGCCATGTTGCCAAGTATCGGTCTGAGGTCATTGGGACCTGCTTCTTCTTAGCCAATGGTGAATTAAAGATAGATTAGATCAAAATTGATCCAATGGTGGGTGCTTTTCCTTGATCTCAAGATGCACACGGGTTAGTTTTCAAGGCATTGCGATGGGATGACACATGGAGATGGCGGGCCAGAGAGGGATTTAAATGAAAATAACGTAATCATCAGATCAGATTTAATTCAAGAGCAGGTGTAATTCCTAGATACAAAGTTACCTAGAGTTTATCTTTCATAGAAACACGACCAAGAGCCACGTGGAGGTAAGTGGGACCAAAAATGCCAGGTTAGAAAGTTAATTTTTGAACAGTTAGATCAGTTCAGATCTAATGAATGACACTTTACCACTAAGAAAAGTTGCAAGGTAAATATTATTCGCAGCTTCACGTCTGGATGCCAAGTGGAAAGTGACTGAGGTTAACAAAAGGTTAACACATGGTCAGATTAATTCCAATCTGACGAATGTTGCATTGCCTGAAATGAAAAGTACGTGGTGGTTACTGATTGAGGCATCACGACCGATCGACACGTGTCTCATTTAATGGATGAGCTAAGTGGGGCTAAAAGGATAAATTTGGAGTAGATCTATTTTGATCTAACGATGGGTGCCATACCTTAAAGTGGAGTTTCAAGGATGATACTCTTCAAGTCATTGTAACAAAGTGACACATAGAAGATTTGATCGTTGGCTTGCAGATGATTTTAAAGAGTATTGATAGGGATATTTTAAAGTAGATTAAAGTTTTATTCTCAACCACCGATGATGTTTTCCACGCTAGGTGTAGTCATTGCAATCGATTTTCAAATATTTAAATTATTTTCATCATGGTTTCAAAGTGGTGGGCTGTGTCGTTTGTTGCAGAGCAATAAATTGATGAATCTGATCTACTGGGTCGTGTCTACACAGGTGTAGGATGATATGTGAGGGATGGTTGGGAAGTTTTGAATACATATATGTAGAGAATGTTTCCTTAGGGATTTTGAATAGTTTATTAATCATTTTAAACCCTATCTCTTTTCTTTTTCCATTAATGATGGGTCCTTTGCAAAGTTGTATAAACAAAGATCAGATTGTGTTCTTTAGGTGCTGAGTTGTTCAAGAAGAGTTAGTTGGTATTTGCAGTTCTGAAAGGCCAAGTATTCCTAGCAGTAATTAATGCAAACAAGACATTCAATTTAGTGTTCCTTCTATAGGGATTTGTTCTTCAGCTTCCCAAGATGGATGGCGGACAGATCAGATTGTTCAACAGGATGAATTAAAGAAGGTTTCAACATGTTGATGACAAAGCTGCTTGGTTGTTGAAATGAGTTAATTTTATCTATCATGTAATAATCTAAATTTTTTTATCCCTAACCCTAAATGATTTGAAGCTTGTTGCAATCCTTGATCTATAAAGGGATTTTAAAGATCATTTAAGGGGGGCTAGAAACTTAAAGAAGTAACACAAAGCATTTAGTTGTATACTTTTTCTAGTGAGAGTATAGAATATATATATCTAGAGAGTGTCAATATAGAATAGAAGGTTGAAGGTCTTTTGCATTTATGGAAGCTGTATATATTTTGAAATAGATTGAAACAGGAACATGATTCCTTATACTTAATATAGTATTTGAGATTGAAGTCTCTCCTTGGTTCTTATCTCTTGAATTGTGAATTTTCTGATTCATTGCATGGAGTTTGTCTGTGTATATGTTATTAGTCGTTAGTTTTGATCTAAGATAAAATCAAATAATGCTATGGATATGACATAAGTTCATTTAGTTTGTCTACATAAGGATCCTATAAGAAGTGTTTGGTCTGGGTTATCTATATTTATTGATTTGAATCTTTGATAATAGTTAGTTCCTTGTGTTCTGCATCTGTAGTAAACTCTCTTGCCCAATGGATAAAGCACTGACCAGGAACTAGTATATTATACACTAATATATGTTTAGTTGGATTTGGCTATATTCTTTCCATTTTAAACATCAAAACCATCTCAGTTCTTTAGATTTTGTGGTTGTTGGTTATATTTCCTTCATGTTAATGGAGAGTCAATGAATGATTGGTTACCATTTAATAGTTTCTTACCCTTACTTGTTAAAATCCAGAGTTGTAAAGAGTTGTGAAGAGTTTAATATCTATCTGTATTAGGTGTACCCACCTTGATTTTGTAGAGCCAGAAGTGCAGAGGGCAGTTTTTTCTCTATAGTTGGTCCATTTACCTTGAAGATCTTCCCATACTTGGAGCTAACCACTATTAAAATCAATCTCAATGTATATTGGTAGCTCTTTCAACGATTAAACATTTTTAAGCACCAACACGGTATAGCATGTAGAGTTAGGATTAGTTCTATGATTAGGGTTAGGAGCAGGGTTAAGACTAGGGTTATGGTTAGCATTACGGTTTAGAGTTAGGATTAGTATTATGGTTAGTGCTAGGCTCATTTAGGCTTTAATGTTTTGAGTCAAGATTTAGGGTTACCATTTGAACTATGGTTTAGGGTTTTGGGCTAGGATTATTGTTAGGCTCATATATAATTATATCCTATTAGGATGATGGCTAGGATTAATTTTTTAATTAGAGTTAGGTATAGGATTTACCATTAGGATTATGGTTAGGGTTAGTGTTTTCATCATGATTAGTATTATGGTTAGTGTTAAGGTCTTGATTAGGCTTAGCATTTAAGCATAGTACTATGATTTAGGATTTAGGATTTATAGTTTAGGATTTATGGTTTAGTATTTAGGATTATAATTATGGTCAAGATTATGGCTATAGTTAATGTCCACATCATGGTTAGTACTATGGTTAGGTGTTATGACTAGGGTAATTTACATCATGATTAGTATTATAGTTAGGATTAGGACTTGTATTAGAGTTATGATTAGCATTATGATTTAGGGTTTAGGATTAAGATTATTATTAGGGTTAGCATTTACATTATGGTTAGAGTTAGATTTTTATTAGGGTTAAGGTTAAAATTAGTGTTTAAGATTTAGGAATAAGATTATAGTTTGGGTTAGAGTTTACATCCTGGTTATTATTATTAGGGTTATAATCAAATTTTAGGATTATGACTATGGTTAGGCTAAGAGTTTATATCATGGTTGGAATTATGAATATGGTAAGGGTTAGAATAAGTGTTAAATTTTTTTGCATGGTTATGGTTAGGTTTCTGGGGTTTGAGTTGTGATGTTTTTTAAGATAAGGATTATGCTTTAATATGTAGGTAATGGTTTAAGGTAAGGTTTAGGATTATTGTTTAGAGTTTAGGGTTAGGACTATGGTTAGGCCATTATGATTAGGCTTAATATATAATGATATTTTGTTATGATTATGCTTAGGTTTAGGGTTTTGGTTATGATTAGTATTTAGGGATTAGGATTAGGACTATGGTCAGGGTTAGGTTATACATCATGGTCAGTAGAATGGATAAATTTAAGGTTTTGGTTAGGGTTAGGGTTTACATTTAGTAATTGGATTACGATTTAAGATTTAGAGTTAGGATTATGGTCAATGTTAAGAATTACATCATGATTATTATTATAGTTATGTTTATGGTTTTATTATGGTTATAGTTTAGGGATAGGATTAAGATTAGGGTTATAGTTATATTTAGTATTTACATCATGGTTTTTTATTAAAGTGGTAGGGAAAGGGCCCTAAACCTATATAACAACAATTCACTTTTCAACACAAAAGACAAGCTTTTGACCACCATAGTTGAAAGGCACTAGAACCCAGTACTAAAAAATTAATTAAAAACTTTAGTGTAGAACTATAAGCTTCCCATAATACAACACTATTATCATTAAAATACTATACTATTGTATTTCTTCGTCTGGTAAAAGTAGCAACAAATCCTTTTTCGTTATATATGGAGTCACAGGGTCTCAATTTAAACCAATAAAAATACTAAAAAAACCTGATGAAAAGTTTAATTAGAATAACTATATCCATAAAAACATAATAGATGAGTTTAAAGAAAAGTAATAAAGTATCATTGATTTTTAGAAATAGTCTCGCAATCCTTTGAGAGACAATGAATTTCTTTCTAACAGTCTTATTTATCTTCACCCTAGGATTCCTCCTCATCCTTATCATAATTTTCCTTCTTCTTGGTATTCTTCCTCAATCTTGTTTTTTCCATGACCACACCAAGGATAATTTTCTTCCCAATGTTGACTATTAACCTGGAAAGAGAAGAAATAGCAATATTAAACTATTCTTTGGTAATAGTAGAGGTGATAAAATTTTGTAGACTCATTACTTTATCCTAGGGAACTTTAATTTGATCATGAGTGCAATTTTCATTCCTAGGCCCAAGAAAGGGAGTAGGGAAATTCTTATTCAAACTGACTTCATCAGGAGAAATACGGGAATTATATGCATTTTTTACCATTTCTTTAAGATCATCAAGATTCATAGTTATCTTTGGTGACTTTTCATATTCAATCTCATCGTTATCCTCATCCTTTGAATTGTCAAAGGTGTTACTTTCCTCTAGCTCATATTCTGATTCTATCTCAGGGACAACTTTCCCAACAATCATTTTTTCTTCTATTTCTTTTTTCTTCCTCATACGAGCAGACCTACAATCACCAAAGCTTATCTCATAATCCTTTTATCCTGAGATAGAGTCTTTTTTCTGACTTGAACCTTGACATTATCCTCCTTATCAAAATTAATAATTCTCTTATTATATGTAGAGTTTGTTTTTCTCAAATTGAGAGTGATAGATTTACTGCTTGGGGCTTTCCTTTTAGCCACGATAGTGTCAAGGTGGGATTCTTCAAAAGATATTATTGGTACAGAGGGAAGAAGGGTTTTACTCTTTTCCTTTCTTTTAGGGTTAGGGTTTGATCTTTGAAGATGAGGGATGCTACCCAACAACTCAATTTTTACCATTCTTCTAAAGGGTTCAACAATTTCTTCATCTTGCAGTTGAGGATAGGTAATGCAATGACTAGAAAGAGGAGGATTTTCAAAAACATGGTGATAGAATAAATAAATTAACCCCTAGTTCATGGGAGGATATTCACCTTTTTCAATTCGATTAGTGAGAGAAGAGAAAAGGAAAAAAGGAACATTTATTTTTTCCCCATGTCTAAGATGGTTTAAAATAGGAAAATAGTATCCATGAAAGGTAGTAAAACAACCCTGTAAAGTAAAGTACTTCCTTACATAGAGATAAACCAGAGCATAAGGAGGGGGAAGGAAAGAAATATCATACCCATTACCCTTAGTTGCAATCACTGGATTGTCATCCTTCTCAAAGAACTTATTCATATAAATCTTGTAATACATAGCACTGTTTCTTTCCACCTTTTGCCCTTCAAATTTTAGACTCTTTACTCCAGTAATTAACTCTGGTGTAGCATAGAATTTGAAACTACCAATAGCCACATTACCTTTATGTCGCGAGTTATAGAATTTAATGTAAAGGGTTTCGTTAAACCCCTTCATCACCTAGATGTAATGATCAAGTCTAGCTATGCTAAACTCATCCCATAACTCCCTACTCTGTTCCTTGTAATGCATGAGCTTCAGTTTATTTAGATGCCTACAAATGATCCTAACCTCCTTGAAACTGATTTGAGTATCCTTTGTTGTCATACCAATAGGCCCACTATTACTCAAATTGCAATAAAATAAAAATCCATTTTTGTGTATGTTTCTATTCAAGTGACAAAGCTTCTTGAAGAGGGAGATATCGATACTTTGTTTAAACCAATTACATGTTCTTTCATCACCTTTCTTGATATCGATACTCTATTTAAACCAATTACCTTTTCTTACATCATGGTTGGTATTATGGTTAGAGTAAGGTTTTTTTATTAGAGTTAGGGTTTAAGGTTAGGATTAGGATTAGGATTAGGGTATAAGGTTTAATATTAGAAATATGGTTAGATTTAGGATTTACATAACTATTAGCATTATCATTAAGATTAGGATTATAGTTAGGCTAAGGGGTTATCTCATGATTTAAATTAGAGTTAAGTTTATTATTATGGTTAGGACAAGCGGTATGTTCTACACTATGGTTAGGTACAAGGTTTGGGCTATGATATTGTTTAGGATTATGATTATGGTTAGGGTTTAGATTTAAAATTTAGGCTAGGGTTTAGGGTTGGGAATAGAGATAGGTTTTATGGTTTAGGGCTAGGATTATAATTGGGGTAAGTGTTTACAACATAGCTAGTATTATGGTCAAGGTTGAAAGTTAGGGTTAGGGTTTATGGTTAGGGTTAGGGTTTTTATTAGGCTTAATATTTAGGGTTACAATTATGATTATTGTTTAGGGTTTAAGATTATAATTATTATTAGGGTTAGTGTTTACATCATTGTTAGTATTATACTTATAGTTAGGATTTTGATTACGGATGTAGTTAGGATTAAGCTCTAATCCTAACCCTATTTAAATTCTTAGTTTAACCCTAATCCTATTTGAAAATTCATCATATATCTAATCCAATTATAATTATAATCCTAACTAAACTTTAACCCTAAGCTATATGTATGTGCATCTTTTTTACTTTGTTCTATAAATTTTTAGCTTGTTCTTTTAATTTACATAATGTAAGATTAAAAATTGTGTAGTAGATACATTAATTAATTTAGACTTAAGAATTTGATAATTATAATAATGTACTTTATTTAATGTATCTTTGGGGTTATAATTCAATAAGGGTAATTATTTAATGGTTAAATATATTATTAGTTAAATTATTTTTGTAAGATATAAATAAAACAAAATTTATAGTTTATTTAGTTTTATTTATTTTTTGTAGGAAGTATTAGGTTATTCTTTCATTTTATAACTATATAGAAATTTTTAATCATATAAAGATGTTTATAATATATTATAATATAAATATAAAATTATTTGATTAGTATTATATTATCAATATTTATTTGATTTATTATTGATAGGAAAAAATAAAGAGCAAAGAAAGGAATACGAATCCAAGAGAGTTTATTGAAGAGAATATTGTTACCACGAGAAATTCATAAGCTTGGAGAACACACCGAAGAGCCAAGACAAGGAAACAAGAATTTTTGAAAAGGGCAAAAGAAAATAAAACCCCTTGTGAATTATGAATGAGGCAAAGCTTAAGAGTGAGAGAGAAAGATCAAGTAGCTCATTTACAATAAAATCAAAAGTTAGATGGAGAGAGAGAGAGGAGCATCCCTTCAATAGAGATGAGGAGAGAATTTACAAAGTAACTCACAAATATATGAATTCTAACATTCATAATAGGTCATGTGGAAATATGAAAGATGGGGAGCGAGCGGGCGGGGGAGACGAGAAAAAAGTGGGAACGAGTTTTTTGAATCTGTAAGATGGAGGAAAGCTGGGAGATGGTCGATCTATGGAAGGTCCTGTGCCAGTAGGGGGAATCTTGTTGGGGCAAGCAGAGCTAACACATCAAGGATTGATACGTGCAGAAAAGAATGAGGGTGGGCCAGGACTGGGCTCCACAAAGAATGTCAAATCAGCTCTGGGATCGGAGGAAAAGAAGACAAAAGACTTGAAGCACGAGTCTGAGTCAGTGGAAGGTAAGGCACATGGACAACCCTTGAATCCTAGGAAATGGGCAGGTCTTTTTGGTATCAAACCAGCAGGGAAATCTCTTTTCCCAAAATTTAATACCCTAAATGATCCAAACAAAGGAGTCTTTGGGATAGATATCCCTGATGAGATAATGGATCATACGGTCTCACTAATGGCATCCTCCCTAGTAGGAAAATTTTTGGGTCCTAGAATGAATATAGATATTGTTAGGTCCTTTGTGGAAAAGAAATGGAATCTGAAAGGTCAAGTGGACGTAGCAGCTATGCCCGAAGGTTTCTTTTCATTCGAGTTTTTGAATGGAGAAGATCTATCCAAATTTCTATGTGGGGGACCCTGGATGATGGGAAAGCATTCTCTGTCCCTTCAAAAATGGACGACAAGCCTAGATTACAATGATATATTTTTCAAGGCAGCACCGGTTTGGATCCGCCTTCTAGGGCTGCCCCTGGAATATTGGCATGAGGATATATTTATGGTGTTTGCTAGTGCGTTTGGTAAACTCCTATCAATAGACCCTATGAAGGACTCAAGATCAAGACAGGTTTATGCTAGGATCTGTGTGAATATTCAACAAAACGTAGAACTCCCTCAAGTGTTAACTCTAAAATCTAAGTTGGGAACTTGGACCCAGGAAGTTGAATATGAGTCAATGCCATTTGCGTGTTTTACGTGCAAAAAATCAGGTCACTGGGCGAAACACTTCCCTCTGAAACTAAAAAAGGAACAAAAAAGAAGGAGCAAGATTAGCCGAAAGAAGCTAGGATGGAATGGAAAAAGAAAAATGAGGAGGAAAAGTCTCTTCTTCCATCAAATGAAGAACATGAGACAAGGGAAAGTGAATAAAAGGAGATGGACCTCTGATAGAGCGCCCAAATAGAAGATCCTCAGAAATAGACAAAACCCATCTTGGTAGTAGAAAGAAATCAAGAAGAGTCAAAAGAACCAAAGAGTCAAAACTAAAAACAGGACAAAAGAGAAGAACAAACTAAAGCTGAAGAAAAGGATAAAACCCCTAGAATGGAAGATCGGAAGACTCTCAAAAAGGAGGGCTGTAGGGAAAAGGAGATAGAAGGGGAAGACAACACTCAGGAAATCATAGTAGAAATGAGAACTCTGATATTAGCTCCTATTCTTAATTCCTTGACTTCACCTTTGGGTAGTTTGAT
>MU226526.1:930253-964920 GCA_018584345.1 Thuja plicata | reverse complement strand
AGATAGAAGGGGAAGACAACACTCAGGAAATCATAGTAGAAATGAGAACTCTGATATTAGCTCCTATTCTTAATTCCTTGACTTCACCTTTGGGTAGTTTGATTATTGGTGAAGAGGAGGGCAAGGAAAACTCTTGGAAAACAAAGGAAAGTAAAAATAAAAACTATGGTAAGAAAGGATCTACTTTTGCATCAGGAAACATACAGGGAAAATTATCTGGTATGAAATCTGAGTACACCCTAATGGGGAACTCAACAATTAAGCTAGAAAAGAAAGGAGGTAGCCAAAAACCTGGTGTTTTGACAAGAGGCAGAGGTCAGCAAAAAGAAGACATAGGATCTCTAAAGAATGAGAGAGGGAGAAAATCTGAAAATCACAAAGGGAAGAAGAAGGAAAATAGAATATTACGGATGGAAGGCAGCTCACCATCCAGCAGGTATGCTTACCAATCTTATTATGAAGATTGTATCCTGGAATGTTAGAGGACTAAACGGTCCTCACAAAAAAGATGTAGTTAGAAACTTAGTTAGAGATTCCAAGTTAGATATGATTTTGATTCAAGAAACCAAAATGTCGAAAGACAAAATTGAAAAAATAAAACTGATGAAAAATGGAGCCCATTTGGGAAGTAGCTCAGATGGGGCCTCAGGGGGCTTGGAAATCTTTTGGAACCAAGCTTCTTTAGTTTGTAATTTGATCAAAGAAGACAAAAACTTCCTTGTTGCAAAAATTCAAAGTGCTAAAGACAAGTTTGAGTGGATCATTATTAATGTCTATGCCCCAAATACAAAAACTGAAGACTCTAACTCTGGAAGAAACTCCAGAATGTTAAGCAGACCTATATCAACTCAAACATCTAGATAATGGGAGATTTTAATACTCCTTTGAAGCATGAAGAGAAGTCTGGAGGTAATTTATCTTAGGTGGATAGTAGGATGGATCTGATGGACTTTATTTTAAAAGAAGGCTTGATGGATGTCGATCTGGAAGGCATACACTTCACTTGGTCTAATTGAAGAGTGGGAGCTGACCTCATTCAAGTCAAGCTTGACAGAGTAATGATCAACCCAGAGTGGTACACTAGGTTTTCTTGCTCCCTCTCTTCCATCTCAAGAATAGGTTCGGATCACTTCCCTATCTCTTTTACCTTTTCTCCTTTTGATGGTAAAAGAAATGCTCCTTTTAAATTTGAAAAAAATATGGCTTGATCTTCCTGATCTGGAAAAGAAGACTAGAGAATGGTGGAACATTGAAGTGGAAGGTACTGCAATGTTCATTATTGCTAAGAAACTAGCCAATGTCAAGAAAAATATCAAAATTTGGAACAAGAATGTTTTCGGGGACATATTCAAAACCAAAGATAAAATTTAAATGGAATTAAAGGAAATTCAAGAGGAAATTCAATCTGAGGGACTATTAGAGAATTTGAGATCTAAAGAGCAGCAGGTTCTTGTGGATTACCACAATATAATTGCTAAAGAGGAAAATTTCTAGAGACAGAGATCTAGATCTTTATGGATTAAAGCTGGAGATAAGAACACTAGATTCTTTCACCTAACGGCCCTCAAACACAAAGCCTCAAATAGGATTCATTCTTTATCAACTCCTAGAGGAATCATCACCAAGGAAGAGGAAATTAGAAAGGAGATGATGGAGTACTTTGTAGGCCTCCTAACTAAGGACCAAAATCTAAGTCAAGAGGATCAAAGAAAAATTCTTGACTGTATTCCTAGTGTCTTGGACAATTAGAGTAACTCTTTTCTCAAAGCTATACCTAAGGAAGATGAAATAAGGAAGGCCATTCTGTCATTTGA
Organism: Thuja plicata; assembly: GCA_018584345.1. Lineage (NCBI taxonomy): Eukaryota > Viridiplantae > Streptophyta > Pinopsida > Cupressales > Cupressaceae > Thuja > Thuja plicata. The sequence continues at coordinate 963,106 of MU226526.1, read as the reverse complement.
AGGAGAAAAATCCCCAGGGCCGGATGGTTTTCAGATGTTCTTCTTCCAGCACTTCTGGGAAATAAATGGTAAAAATGTGTGCTCTGCTGTTAAGGAGTTCTTTGGGTCTAAAACTATCCTCAAAGAGCTTAATGCAACTTTTATAGCTCTTATTCCTAAAAAACAAGGAGCTAATACTGTGGATGGCTTCAAACCAATAAGTCTGTGCAACTCTTTTTATAAAATCATATCTAAAGTCCTCACTTCTAGATTGTTGAGTATCCTTCCTAACTTGATTTCTGCTCAGCAGAATGGCTTTGTGCCAGGGAGGCTGATTTTGGATTTGATTATGGTTGTTCATGAGAACATCCATTCACTCTCTATTTTCAAAAAACAAAGTTTTCTGATGAAATTGGACTTGTCCAAAGCTTATGATCGAGTGGACTGGGAATTCCTCCCCTATGTCTTGAGCTCCTTTGGTTTTGATGAGGGAGTGATCAAACTTATAATGCAACTGGTTACTACGGTCTCCTCCTCAGTTTTGGTTAATGGGGGTTCATCTCATTTCTTCCATCCTACTAGAGGCTTGAGACAAGGAGACCCCATTTCTCCTATTCTGTTTGCAATTATGGCAGAGAGTCTAGGTAGATTTATACAAAGCCTTGTTAATAAAGGTATGATCTCTGGGCTTCAACCCTCTTCTACTCAGCTGAGATGTTTGCATGAATAATTTGTTGATGATACCATTATGATGGGAGAAGCTTCAGTTAAAGAAGCTAGAAATATGAAGATGGCGTTGAATATTTATACTGGAGCTTCTGGCCAACTAATAAATTGGGAAAAAATCTCTCTGTTCTTCTGTAACACTCCTGAAGATAGACAAAGAAATATTTCCTCAATTCTAGGCTGTAAGATTGGGATTCTCCCGACTCCTTACCTTGGCCTCCCTCTCTGCCTTAAACCTGATGATAATTTTTGGAATAAGATCATTGATAGATTTCACAATAAACTTGCAGGCTGGAAAGGAGCTACCCTTAGTCTTTCTTTGAAAGTTCAACTTCTTAAGTCAACTCTTCAAAATCTCCCAGTCTATGCTTTAAGCCTCGTTAAGATCCCTAATAAGTTTGCTGATCTGATTGAAAAAATACAAAGGCATTTCTTATGTTCAGGAGTTGAGGAAAACAAGAAATTTAGTCTTGTAGCTTGGGAGGTGGTTTGTAAACCTAAGAAATGGGGAGGATTGGTGATCAAAAGCATAAAGAATACCAATAAGGCTCTAATGGCAAAATAGTGCTGGAGAATCTTTGAGGAAGAAAAGGAATGGAATTCTATTTGGAAAAGAAAATACCATGTATTCACTCTCTTGAGGATATGCTTTATAACTCCTAGGAAGTCAATGGATCCTTTATATGGAATAACATCTGTAGAGGTAAAGAGCTAATAAAAAAGGGAGTGAGATGGAAACTGGGAAATGGCAGGAAGATAAATTTCTAGCAAGACAAATGACTGGAAAATAAAGCTCTTAAAGAGAATGAAGAGTGGAGCTTAGCTATTCTTGACTGTCAAGATATTGTGGGAGAAAAGGTGGTAGACTACTAGATTAATGAAGAATGGGTGGACTTTGGTTCTTTTGAATGAATACCTTCTCAAATCAATGCCCAACTCAATTCTTTGTTTCCTACAAATGCTCTGGATTCTTTGATCTGGAGCCCGGAACCTAATGGAAAGTTCTCTGTAGCTTCAGCTTTAGCTCTTCTACTTTCCAGTAGCTCCCAGCCTCTTAGTGCTCAGGTTTGGAATTCCAACCTAATCCCTAAAATTAACATGTTTTTTTGGCTCTTGACACAGGATAAAATCCTTACGGTGGAAAATCTCTGAAAAAGAGGTTTCATTATGCCAAATAGTTGTTATCTTTTCCTCTCTAAAGCTGAAAAATGTAACCATCTATTGATTCACTGTCCCTTCTCTAATCAAGTTTGGGACTCAGTGATTAAGCATTTTAATGTGGATTGGGTCAAACCTTATAGTGCTCAGGAGTTGATTACTCAATGGATGTGTCCTAGAAAGGGTAAAGACTATAAGGATATGTGGAAGCTCTTTCTTCCTCACTTCTCATGGAGGATATGGAAGGAGAGGAATAATAGGGTCTTCAGAGAGAAAAAGTCCTCTCATTCAGTTGTGGCAACTCATATAATAAGAGGAATGCTGGAAAACTTTAATGTGTCTTTTCCTCATAGGAGTAACATCTTGAACCTTCAGGAAATATCAAATTCTGAATGGGGGAACCCTGGAAAACAAGAGACTAAGACTTTAGTCAAGAGGGAAAATACAAGATGGTCTGCTCCACCTTATGGTTGGGTGAAAGGAAACTTTGATGTAGCTGCTAAGGGGAATCTGAGAAAAGTAGGAGGTGGTGGATGCATAAGAGATAGTGCTGGGAATTGTCTGGGAGTAGTTGCTGCTCCTTTTGGAAATCAAACAAACCATGTAGCCAAAGCAATGGTGGCTCTTATGGTTGTTAGTTAGGCTAAAGAAAAAGGAATTTTGAAATTATGGTTGGAGGGAGACTCATTAAACATCATTAACTGCATCAAAGGCCAAGTTAAAGCATCCTGGACTATAGCTCACATAATAGACAAAATCAAATCGACTCTGCTTCTTTTTGAAGAAAGTTCCATTTCCCACATGTACAGGGAAGGAAATAGGGTTGCAGACAATTTAGCCAACATGGGTGTTAAATGTGAATTAATGACATCATGGAATGGGGAGGCGGATTTAAGTTTTGAGATTTCACATTTTATAAAGTATGACATAGTGAATCAAAATGAAGGCTTACCGCAAAAGTATTAATAATGATTATGAAAACTAAGTTTAATTATGTCATTTACTATCAACTAAGGCTTGTGGGTTTGAATGATATTTCCTACTCACATGGATTGTGGGTCACAAATAGCAAGCGAAACCAAAGAAAGATTAAGCTCTACTCTCTGTTAAACTGTAGCCTGTTAGTTCAAAATTTTACAACAATGGGGGGGGGGGTTTGAAGAGGGAGGAACCGATGGATTGCTCAAAATGGAAGAAAAAGAAGAAGGTTTGGAGAAGACTCAGAAATTAAGGAGTTACAAACTTCATGGAATGCCTGCACGGTTCAGATAAGGAAATCATGAAGAAATTTGCTGACAGATGGAAGAATGAGAGGGTGAACCTCTGGGGTAAATCTATCCCGCTTACTTTGAATCTCATCACTGAAATTACTAGCATCCCTGTTGAAGGAATGAAGTTCTATAGAGATGATAAGAGGATGGGCACTCAGGGCTTCAAAATCTTCCCAAAAAATGAAGAAAAGCAAGCCCTTCTAACCAAAAGCAAGGGAGATTATGCAGACATAAAGAAGATTAAAAGCCACTGGGCTAAAATCCTCACAGTCATGATCAAATACTTTACACTGGATGGTAGGTATTCAAAAATCTATAATCTCCATTTCATCCTTGCAAATCATTTTAGGCACCAAAAGTTTGTTTCTTTCCCCTATTATTTGCTCAGCTCTCTAAATAATAGCATTATTCAACATAAGAAAAAAGCTTTGAACCTGGTTCCGCATGAAGGTTTTATTCTGCTAATTTTTTATTATGTTAAAAACCAAGTCTTGGACTCTATCCCTCAAAGGGTCAAAGGGAATTTCAGAAAGTTGAACCAGGATGTCAAGAAAGGGAAAAATAAGAAGAGGGTTAACAGGAAGATCAAGAAAAAGGAGATCTTCAAGGAAGAGACAGAGGATAGCCCTAACACCCAGAGCAATGAAGAGGATAAAACCCAAGATGAGGAAAAAATGGAAGAGATGGAGCTAAATGAGGCTAATTCGGGAAACCCCAAGATGAACTAGGTTGAAGACAATGAGGACTCCAATAACGAAGATGAAAACATAGTTGCAGAAGACATTAATTTGTATGAGGAAGATGAGAATAGGGAGAAGGAAGTGGAAAACCTCAAGCAAATGAGGAAGATGAAAATAGGGAGAATGAAGAAGGAAAGGATGAAAAAGAAAAAGAGGAGGAGGAGAATCAAGAAATAGAAATGGCAGAAAATAGAAGCCTGAGGGAAGAAGGTAAGAAGAAGAAAAAAAAAAACTTTATTCGGACTACAAGATGGTGGGTTTCAAGTTTGATGAGAGAATCCTGAAAAGTACAGAGGACTATGGGGCTAACATGGAGAAATGGAATGGGGAGGAAATGAATATGATGAAACTGCACCTCAAGAACATGCAAGATGCTATGGTGCCTCTTAATTCCAGAATGGCAGAAATGGAGAAGGAGGTGAAGATTAAGGTAAATAACAAAAATGAAGATGATGACCTTACTGTTAAGGTTAATGAAATAATGGAAGAAAAGTTTAATGAGATGAAAGCCCATATCAGTCACAATGGGCACATGATAAATATCATTCTGAAAAATAGTAATGAAGGGCTGAAAGTTTCTGTCCAGAATCTCAAAGCTTTATATGCCTACCTGGAAATGAGTCTGCTGGAAAGAACAACTTTTATGATGGAAGGGGATATTGAGAGTGGGGGCCCGAGCTCTAGAACTCATAGAGGCATCAAAAGAAAAGTTCCTGAGATCCCTAACGAGATGCTAAATCTGATGGAGTCTATTGACTTGATGGAAAACATGTAGAAAGAGGCTGAGGAAGCCTATGAAAAAATGCATTAAGCAGGAAGCTGCGCTGGAAGGTCTGCTAGTTTTTTGCTGGTAGTTTTGCTGGTAACTATGTTTTTTGTCTAGTTTTCTGATTCCTTGGGTTTTGGGTTGTTTGTTTGGGTCCTTCTCTTTTTCTCGTAGTAGGAAAATCATGTTTGTAAGGGTTCTCATTGATTACATCTAAATCTCCTTTTGTAAAAGGTTTCGGGTACCTTTCAAAACCTACTTTTACCTTAATCAAAAACATTTATAATAGGTGGGTGCAAATTTACAACATCCTCTTAAGGAGGATAATTTTTTTCCCTAAATAAAGGAAGTACAAAGAAATGAAATGTCCTCCTACTTGTACTAGAGGAAAAAATACATGTAGGATACCTTGGTTTTTCCTAATTAAATAATTACAACCAAGGAAAGGTTATATATTATAACAGCCTCCCTTAATCTTTACTTGGGGAGTTTACATCAATGGGTATCAACTCCAAATTTTTACAATGAATTTGAAATTCCATTTACAAGTGAAAGAATACTAGATTTCAATTTAGGATCATAAAGAACATCATGCGATTTTCCAATAGGAATAATAACATCACTAAAAAATTCAAGTTTATAACTATAATTATAAGCTAATTAAATAGGAATATTTGAAGTATTGGGGTGCAAAGAATCAAAAATTTCTTTATCAGATGTAGGATGTTGAGATGCACCACTATCAATAATCCATTCTAAAGGGTTAGAAACATTATAACTATATGTAAATACATGACGAGATTGATCATAATTATTCTTCTTATAATGAGACTTTTAATTATTTTGATTATCTTGATTCACAGGCTTCTTATCATTTTTCTTTTTAAAACAATTGTTAGTCAAATGAGCATCTTTCCCACAATAGGTGCAATGATTTTTTTTATTAAGACTATTATTTTGATTATGATGACTATTATTATGATTATTATTGTTATGATAGGGCCTAGAATTATTTTTTTATTTGAATAACTATGATGAATATGATTATTATGATTATTATTTGATCTAAACTGATTTTGATTTTTGTTTTTAGACATATATGCATATTTTAGATTTAAGAGTACCAAATTGAATCAACTGTGCTGCTTCCTCTTGACGCAATAAAGTTTAAAAATGATATAAGTTAATTGAGTATCTAAGCTATGACTAGCAAGTTGAGAATGCACATTAGTAATAAACTTTTGAAATTGCTTAGGAAGAAATTTCTTTTAAATTAAATGAATTAAATGGATATCAGATAAAGTTATTCGTAATCCATTTAACTAACTTTTTAACAGAATCAAATTTTAACAAAAAATCATCCATAGAATTAAAATTAGTATACCTGAGATCCTTCAATTGATCTTGGAGTTCAATATTTCTTGATTCATTAGGGATATCATAGGTGTTTTTCAAAATATCCCATGTTACATATGTTGTAGTACAATTAATGATCAAAACATATAATTTGGGACTTAAATAAATTCCAATGAGGCCAAGTGTTTCCTCATTTTTAGTATTCCAAGCATCTATGTTAGCTTGAGGAGAAGTGACGAAAGGAACATAAGTAGCATTAGTAGCAACATCTAACATATGTTTAAAGTGAAAAATGAAGGAAATATCCATTTTCCAAGCATGATAGTTAGTATTGCTTAATTTAATCTATGGAATAAGAGTAGACATGATTGGACAATAACTTAAAGATAATGAAAAGAAACTTTATAATTAAATACTAATGATTGTAAAATAGTGATAAATTAATGCCAAATAATCATAAAATAATATTTAACGCAATGTTAATAATATTTTGAATTATTTAAATAAGAGTTAAAAAAATTAAATTTTTGTTTAAAACTTTAATTTAAACTATAATAACAAAATTAAATTTCTTATCCTATTAAAATGTTATTAAAAAACTAAAAAGATATTTAAAAATTATATTTTTAAAATAAAATGATATTGAAATTATTAAAACAATATGATTAAATATGTAAAAAAATGTACTTAAACTATATTGATTTTTTTTTATCCAAACTAGAAAAAAGAGAATCAAACTTATTAAGAAATCGTTCAAACTATTGATGAATGAGCACAGGTGAAAACTAAAAGAAATAAAATTTTGGTTGATGTTGCGTAAAAAGAAGAGAAGAGACATTAAGGAAAGAGGGAAGAACATTATTGGTGAAAAAGGGCTAAAAAAATAGTGTATGACAGAGTTCACAAGCAGAGTGAAAAGAATAGCCATCATGTGGAAGATGGAAGTTGTTGCGGGTGAAACATAGCTACGCTTTCACAGGAAGAAAGAAGAAAAGTTACGTAGGGATGTTGGAGGACATGAATGTTTGGAGCTGAAGACAAATATGTGGAGGCAATGTGGACTATTCTCTTGGTCTTGCAGAGGGTGATAAGGCTTGAACTTCTTGCTGGTCTCACTAGTCTTGAATACCATATTCATTAACACCAATACAAGCATATGGAGGGTAGAATTTGACTGGACTGATAGAGTATTTTCAACTAGAGACCAAAATCAATAGAAGTCAATTTAAATACATAAGGTATAACTATGTTTCAGATACATCGATATAGAAAGGAATATGCAACATTAATAGAGAACTCACCCATGAGAAGAATGCAGAAAAAAGAACAAGGAGATAAAAACAAAATGAGATATAAACAAAGTCTACTCCTACAAACCTACAATAAAACTAGGGATAATAGAGATATTGTTTATAATAGAGATATAATAGAGATTTAAACATATTATGAATATTAACCTACAAATTAAGCACAATATTATCTTATAGAAGAAATTTATTAAATAATGATTAGTATTAAACCCACAATAGAAATCTGTGAGAGATTAGAGAGAAAAAAATTGTAACCTTGTGTTTGCGTGACTAAGGTTAAGTTTCTTTTTGAAAAAAATGAAAAATATAGAAAACTCTCTAGCAAAATAAGCTGCAAACTTGAGAACAACTCCAAATGTAAGACACACATATTTATGCTAGAAACACCATCATATTATAAAGTAATAAAGTCATCGAGGAGAGAGATGAATGATAAAAATGATAATGATGATAATTTTGATAGACATACCCTTTAGGGCATGCAATATATTGTTAAGAAAAGATTTTAGTATCTCATGTGAAACAAAGTATCTTGTACCAAAAAGGATGTACCATCATCACATAACAACAATCCAAGAAGAGATGAGTAAGAAAGGGAGGACACGGAAGGATGTCACATTATGTATACTTAGTGATCAACCCAATTATACAAGATATGAACTTCCAAGAAAGGAAAGAAATTTAATAAGGATACTAATCTCATTAAGGATAAAGATCTTATACAACATGTCCATGCATGCAAGGACATCATAGTAAAAAATAGATTATCAACAAAGAGATAATGGATCCTTGGAAAGAAGGAAGAAATAGATGAGATAGAAAGACCTTTCCCCCCAAGCGAGAAGACAAGAAAAGGATAACCCAATATAAAAGATAAGTGATAGATCTTTTATAATAAACATGCACTTTCAAGAAAGCATAAGGTTGCAAATATGGAGGTTAATCTCCTGAAAAAGACAAGATCCTTGTGTTAAAACAACAAACTCATGCAAGAAAGGGCATCATAGTATAAAATAAACAATTCCACATGAGATATTGGATGTGTTGGAAAGGAATAGAAAGATGAAGGATGATCAAGTATACATACCTTCCGAAATGATAGGTGAGGGGATACTTGTTAGAGGATGATACATTATGCTCCCTAAGTTTGAAAGTTTTATTTATAAAGAATATGTACTTTCAATCAAGCATAAGGTTGCAACCTGGGATGTAAATATCTTGAAAAAAAGAGAAGATCCTTATGTAAAACAACAAACGAATTCAAGAAAGAATGTCATCTTATAAAATCAATGAGTCAACAAAGGGAGAATGATGGGTCCTTGAGATAAATAGGAGAGTGAAATAGTACCCTTTCCCCCCAAGTGAGGAGGCAAGGAGTAAAGATGATAATGTTTCTCACAAAGTATGATTTTACCTTAAAATTATACAGCCATAAATGACAATGAACCGGAAACAGATGGGGTTACAATGTCACATAGTGAGGAACAGCGTAACAGGAACATATATATTATTTAGATTGATCATTAAAAGGCATCATTCATTGTTAGATGCCATTTGAATAATACCACAATCAATGAATTATTGGATTCTATAGTTTAAATCATAACACTCATTAGTCTAATGGCCATAAATTTCATAATACATATAATTGGAAGAATTTTTTTCTTATGTTTTTTATTTTTTATTTTTGTGTTTATTTTTCAAAGTAAAAGTAATTAAATTGGCTTTAGTAAGATTACAAAAAATATTCTCTTGTTACAAAGATAAAATAGGAGAGAAATTTATAGATTGATTGGACAAATGGGAAAGTTGGAAATCTAGAGCTTCTTTTGAGAAATGGGTATATGCACCAAGATGGTGGACCAAAATGTGCCAAATACCTTTTTGGTCCCCCATACGCACATAGTGCGTGCAGGCTATAGGGTGCACGCCCTATGGCTTGGATTTCCCAAGCTATAGGGCACACACCCTATAGCCCGCCCACAATTTAAACCGTAGGGCGTGCACCCTATAGTATGATCTATTTGGTTATACACACACACAATTTGGTTATACACACACACACGCACGCACACACACGCACACACACACACACACACACACACACACACACACACACACACACACACACACACACACACACACACACACACAGAGAGAGAGAGAGAGAGAGAGAGAGAGAGAGAGAGAGGTGCACCTATGACTCTCTGTTTTATCCTAGAGGATCTTGTTTTTCATAAATGGATTGATCTTAGAAGATCATCCTATTTTGGTTTTGGGATCCATGTATGTATGGTCAAGGATCTCTTAGGCAACCATATGAGCCTAGAGATGCCTTAGTCCATTTGGATCACCTAATTAGGTTTATGTCTTTTTAAGCATATTTTGTGTTTTTAGAATCCTTAGTTTTAAATTCCTTGGATTCATGTTATTCTTAGCATTTTATGTCATTTGGATAGGTTTGGATTCATTCCTAAAGTCATCAAGTGCAAAAGGACAAGTTTTGCCAAATGTTGCAAAAGTTGTCAAAAAGTTGCTCATGCAACTTCCAAAAGTTTCTCGAGAGATGCAAGATGATAGCCCAACAGTCATAGAGATTTTTTGATCAATCCAAATTCACATTTGATGTGTTCTTAAGCACTTAATTTGAACCAACATGCTTAGAAGTTCTGAGATATAACTTTGATGCATGGGAAATGGAATATGAAGCAGTTTTGTGAGCATTTCTGAGTTGTATGACCGTGTAAGGTGTGATTTTGAGAAAAAAAGTTGATGCCTTGAATTTCTTGTATTTTATTGTCACTCTAAGATTTATTTGAAGTAATTTAGTTTTGATTTGACAAGTTTTATTTGAAGTTTCCAAAAAGCAGTCTAGGAAGGTGTCTATTTGAAGCGCAGTTTGCAAACAGAGTCCTAACTTGCATTCTAACATGTTTATTTCTCTAAGATCTTGAAAAATGCAAGTTAGGATGGTATATTTAATGATTCTACAAGCTTAGGAAATGTATTGAAGGGTAAGAGCCTCATGCATCAAGCCCTAGGCTGAATATCTCAATGTATTTAGCCTAGAATGCAGGAGAAGGAAGTATTGTGTTTGTTAAAAAGATTTTTTGAGTGAATTAGGAGTGGATTTGAGTTGGAGGGAGTTAGTTGAAGACATCTGAAGCACTAATTCAATCCAATGCACCCAATTTCTAGTACTTTCCTTGAAATCCAAGCCTAATCAGGCTAATTAGGTATGCAAACTTAGTGAGAGTTAGGGGTTGCTAGAGTGGAGTTGAGCTTCAAGGATTTGGAATCTGATATAAATTCATAAAGGGTATCTAGATATATCCTTATTTTTCTAGAAAGTAATCAGGAAGAAAACTTAAGTTGGAAAAACCTCCTGGATAGTACTACAAGGAATTCTAGGACAACCCTAGATAGGTACTGTATGGAAGGTGGAGCGCTGAACCAAAAGGTGAATCTTGGTCCTTAGGACATAAGGAAGGTGTCGAGAGAGAGAGAGAGAGAGAGAGAGAGAGAGAGAGTATTCCCTTTGAATAACATTGAAGTTTACCAAGCCTAAGGCTTGGATTTTCCTTGGAGTTCCAACCCAAAGGCTTGGAGGATTCAAATAAGTCTGAGACGTGTTTTCCAACAAACATAGAAAAAAATAACATTTTTTCTTGTGTGCTCCCTGTGAGGTTTGCACGTGGTTCAATAACGATAAAATCAGGCGGCATGATATTGTAGATCTCTCTGATAGCTATCTAACCATGTAATTCATTTTGAATTGTCATTATGTTAAGCTTTTCATCTCTAATTTATTTTTCAAGTATGTCTATTTTTTGTCAAAAACCAACGTGTATTCATTTGGGCTTAGATTTTGGTTTGTTCATCAAATTTTTAAAAAAATTGCATTTTCAGAAACTAAACTCCATTCTACAAACTTTAAAAAAAGAAGTTTTGATTTTCAATTAGTTTTCAATGATTTCTAGGGGAAGCACACAAAAATTTCACATTTTTAGGATGTGCCCACTTCGGAAAATGGCAAAAAAACACAATTTCATCAAATAATTAGTAGAAAAATCCAGGATAAACTAGGTGGTGTTAGCTAATTTCTCACTGGAGTGATTAATTTTTATTTTAAAAAAAGTTAACATTATAGGGGGAGCACACCAGACGCTATGTTATGTTTTTTCACAAAAAATAGGACCACTTTTTGTGCTCTCCCTTTTTGAGGGCCTTAATATACACCATTTCTAAAATAAATTACTCGTTTAGAAACTAGATTAAGAGTAGAAAAACTCTTATTTTTGTCACATTTTAAAATTTTGAGTGTAACTATCCTCAATTGCTCATTGAAGTTCAAAGTTTTCTGATTTCAGAAAAAAGTGGCATCTTATACCCCCTTTTTGGTGTCCCATCTTTGTGCACTTACCCAAATGTGATGTAGATTTCACATTCTTTTCAATGCTTTATTGCACACATCATATGGCATGTCTTTTAGGGAGGTTTTATGTATAAAAAAGGTAGGGGTCTCTTTTAGGTGGAATGGGGTTGAAATTTAAAGACACCCAGTCATTATTTATACATGTATCAAAAGAAGGGATTTGGTTCTCAAAAGATTCATTAGGAAAAGAGAGAGCATAAAACTTGTCCACTAATTCTAAGGTACTTTTAGAAGAAGGAAAATCATAACTCATTAGTGCTTCATATCTAGAGGGAAGATGATTGAATTGAATAGGAGGAGAAGTGTATTTAATGGAATTATTAATCATATCACCCTTTTTCATCATAAAATTATCCTCTTGTACAAAGGAATTATCAATTTATGTCCTAATAAGGGAGAGAATCTTTGGGAGAAGAACATTGGTTGGTTCATAATGGGGATTATTGTAAAACCTAAATCGTTGTATCACATTAATTAAATTTTGACAAAAGGAGACTTTAGGAGGTGTAGAGGAATACTTAAGATTGATTTCAATATAGAGGGTCATCTGTTAAGCGATTCATGCACTCACCATGATGGTGTTTATGTGAAAGATTTGACCAAGATTAATCCTTCTCATCAGATTCGAGATTTGCATTTGAAGGATGTTTTCACAGTTGATATAGAAACTGATTCAAGGGCTCAATTGGGAAAGAACTAGTATGCAAACCCAATATCCTAGCCCAAATAAAAGGAAATATGATTTTTACAACCCATATTTACAAATTGTGGAAAATCAGCCCAAATTATAACAAATACACATTCGCGGCTGATATCCGATGCCCAATTACATTGAATTCTCAAACTTTAGGCGTGGCCTCGCCATACAAAATACATAGCCCATAAAGCTATTTGAATACAATGTAGGAGAAGACAAAAGAGTGTAGCATGTATTGAAATCTATTTATCTTGATGTAAGAATCCCATGCTAAACCTTAGAATTCGAATTCAAAATTGACCTAATAAAGTTACCCCGATTACTCCTCCATAGATGATGGGTCTGTCTCCCCTCATGTTCATCCTACATTTTTCTGCATCGTGGGAGCCGACCACAGCACCACACACTGCCATCGTGAATCATGGTCGAAATGCTCCTTGCGGGGTCCTCGTACCATCTCCCACCCCAACTGGTTTTGTTGGGTAACAGTCACATCATCACCCCAACCCGAGCCTGAAGTCTGTACTTTGAGAAGAAGACACGCATTCAAGTCTAACCCTGTGGCCACAGGTGTTGTTTAGAGTTTTTCTTTCTCACGCACATGAGAGATAAGAGGTGTTTGCTGCTCGATATCATCCATGTTGTCTAGCTTGAGTATATATAGAAAAGCAGTCACTTTGGACTGAATTCAAAAAACCATTGCATCCCCTATGTCACAACCTTGTGTTTGAAGAACCATTCACACGTGTCGATAGTTTTGCCTATCTAGGTCACCCTTAATGCTATAAAAAATAGCATGTAGGCATGACTACTTTGAATGAAATGTCTAGAAAACAAACCCCCCATAAAAACCTGGTCATTCCACAAATTGTACATACTAACCGCCCGTTGGAATTTGTCACGACGGAGGAATTCTGTATTGACAATTTTCTGATAGACAATGTCAAGCAAAGGGGATGAATGAAGAATATTCATGGAATTGGAGAGGAAAATATACAACAGCTATGAAGGGAACAAGCATCTCTTAGCTCGGAGAGACACAATTTCTTCCCCAAGGAAATCCCTAACCGCCCTACGAATGCAACTGTTGTGAAGTGTAAACATGATGCTAATTGCAGAGTCATCCACAAATGCCGATAGGGAGACCTCGACTTCGTCCACTGCTAACGGGATCCTGTCATTCCGTGGCATACACTCCGAGTGGAAATGTTGACAGTCTCTACAACTTGGGCCAAAATTATTATATACCAGTACATATATAATAGTTATGACTATTATTATACATACATTAATGTATATACATATACATATTTATGATGATAAATTATTCTCACTAATATAATCGACTATCATAAAATGAATAATAGTTATCCATTAAGTTGATAAATATCATTCATTACTTATGATAGTTAGACTTAATGAATAACTATCGAATGTTTCTAGCAGCTATATCATAACCGATATGAAATAGATATTAATGATTATAGTCGACTGATATTAAATCGGTATCAATAATAATGATCGACCGATATTAATCGGTATCAATGATAATGCTAGACCGATATTGAATCGATATTATACAATGTACAACCGATATACTTATTAGTATTGAAACATGGTTATCGTAAGTTATGTAGTCGATAAGAATCGACATGCACATACTAATTGAAAACGTTATCGTTTACTACATTTGTTATTAAGAGTCACAAAGATAATAAGATGTGACTCATTAATGAGTCATGGCTTATCATCTTCACGATTCTTCGTTATATATATATATATATGACTGATAACATATCCAAATCGAATACATTTTATTCAACAATCTTCAAACATAAGAGAAGTATTAGTAATTAATATATTCATAATAAATTAATAAAGTAAAAAGATATACAAAATTATAAACTTATCAATTGAATAGAAGTTTGTTTAGCATTGACAGAAAGGAACAAACTTATGTTTATGTTTCTTCATATACAATTTTCTTCTCGAATTACGTTTAAAATCGTGGCATGTATACAAACAAACCGTTCAATGTTTATGTAGTTAATTTGAGCGGTCTGGATAGTGAAGATGAAATAGAACTTTTAATTAATAATCAAAAGTTTGAGAGAATGTTGTTGTCCATAGCCTTTATCAACAGTCTGTTGATTGTTTTTCTATTGTAAATTCTTTCAATATTAAAAAACGTTTGAGAGGATATTGTAAATACAATTATATAATAATATATAATAAAATTTTGAGTTAAGTGTAGGTCTACTTTTTATCAACTATTATTTATTTTTCATTAATTAATTATCATAGACTATTTCAAAAAAATTCAAGATTGATATTGTATGTCATAAATTTAACTCAAGATTTAATTCCAAAATTATTATTTGAGGTCAAGTAGCATTTTTAGGAGAACTTTCAAAGACCACTAAAAGAAATAGAATATTGCATTATAATCATTACATGGATCAATTGTATGTTTGGTTATTTTCCTCAATTTCTATGTCCACAAAACTATTCTAACAAGGGGGTCAATTTAGTAAAACTTAGCCCTTAAAAATCTATGCTATACCTAATTTATTTTTAAATATAATCAATCTTTTAATGATTATTGAAGATTACACATTTATTCATTGACTTTTCTAACTAGAAATAAAGGAATGCACTAATGAAAATGGAGTTGTGATAGTTATACACAAGGTTTGGCCTTAAATTTCCCATACTCTTGGACACCAAATTGGGGGTATATTCCAATATTGTAGGGCCTTTTGTACCTACATGGGATTTTTTGGTTGTTGAGGGTCACAATCCCAATTTTTTTTTTCTAGTTTAAGGCAATGTTTAATGTTGAAATTCATCATTATCATATATTATTTCCACGGTTCATCATTTTAGATATTTATATTATTGTTATATGATGTATTCATAAGATATAATTTACATGATTCACATGCTTACATACTTAATCTTAGATTATATCTACATTTTATTTATTATGTTTTTTGACCTCCATGGATTACTTATATCCTATAGATATGTAGTGGTGTAAATTATATTGCTCTTAATTTCACACTTTCGGTTCACTCTAGTGGTCTTCCCTCATACCTCTTTTTCATGCCTGATTGAGTGCACTCCATGGTAATTTCTAGAATCTCAACACAATCCTTTTCTTATTGAGCTTGATCTCAACCCAAATTCCATGACTATGGTCCCTCATACCATGGGCCTCTCAAACTATAGTATCTAACACCCTAGTATAGCCATTTAGGCCTCAAATTTGAAGTTTAAATGTTCAAAATTTGGAATAGTGGTAAAGTGATCATGTTGATGGGACTTTGTGATTGGTCTTATCAATAGAGGAAGTGTTTTCACTGGGTATCGGGGTACCGCCCAACTTCACCTATAAAGATTCTTTGGGGAATAAATTCTTTGGGCCTTCAAGCACTTGAGTGTTGAGTCTCAATGGTGCGGGGAGCTAAGTTGGGCAAGTGACTATTTTTGTTTGGGGGGATAACTGGTTTTGACTCATTTCTTTGGGGATTTCAGTTATGGGTTAGGGTTTCTTGCAAGCACACATGAGTTTACCAAATAAACAACAAAAGATAGATAAAGGTTAGGATTTCATTATTCTACTTATAGTCATGCAATATATCTTTAACATCAACAATGCTCAATGAAATACACTAAATACTGAATGCATACATAACCATTAGTTCATACAAATTCAATAGCAAGGGGAAATGAGATCATCTAATCTAACAAAACATCAGAGCAAAGGACATCAGAAACATACAACACAAAAGAGATATTTCTAACACGAAGATCAAAACACCAAAAACATCATTGCCAGAAGCACTTCTTTCTTCATTAACAAAGTGTTCCAGCAACAATGGTGTGTACATCAATGGCCCCAAGGGAGCATCTAAGAACAAAGAACTAATGATCATTGAGCTTTGCAACTACTAGAAATGAAATGCTGATAATATTGGACTGCAAAATTATCAATTTTGCTGACCCTTGAAATGAGGTCAGACCTCTAATTTATACACATAAATTTCCCTAAAATTAACCTAATCTAACTGTACACTCAACATTAAAATACAATATCCGGTGGTCGGTACTACCTGCACCACTTACAATCACCTCAAAAAGAGCAGAGGTCTAACAAGACAAAGAAAGAAGACAAGAAGAAAGGATGGAAGAATTGGGCTCGAGAAGAGTGCCAGAGTAAGAATAGAATAAATCTGATCTTCCTAGAGTTTGAGGCTACATGCCTCATTAATGTGAAATGCAACTCACTATCTTTGATGCTCCAGGTAGTTAATACTGGAGCGGAGCCTTGGGAAAATCACCTGTTAGAGCCATCCCTCCATCTGACACACCTCATCAGGATCACATACCTTTTGACCCCTTTTATTAACTGTTGGATAATGACTGGTCAGCTCCAGGGAACCTGGACACAGGTCACTAAATGAATACAAAACTTTGCGTCTGGAATTCCAGAGTCTGGGAGCTTACACTCAAAGAATAATGAATGTTCAAAAATGCACCCTGCAGGTGAGAACCTCCAGAGTCCGGAGAACTTCATTGTCCCTTGTTGTTCTTGAAGGCCTCCAAAATTTGGCTAATGCCATCTCCATCTATATCTTTGATACTTCTCTACCGATCATGGATAATTCTAAAATTATCTTCAATATCTCTGACCCCATCCCAGAATTGTTCTACTAAATTTATGGAGTCATGAGCCCGGAGCATCATTTTAGATATTCTTGATAGTTTTCCTTCGTCGAAGTCCCTGATAGACTGATACCAGGACTCCATCAAATCATCAAACTTGCTGAGGACATAGTCCTCAAGGGTACAAGTCCCTATGGTGAAGGGATCAACTTGTGAAACCCTTCCAATGAATTCTTTGTATAGGTCCAAAGGATACTGGACCTCCATGACCTTCTCTTTGAGGGTCGTAACTAGTTTCTTGCTTACCTCAATCTTGAGGCCAAGTCTAGAGTACTGGGCCTGGAGGAATTTGAAGGATTCCTCTCCCAAAATTCCTGACTCAGTGATGGCCTCTTCTCTGGAGTTGATTAATTCATCTAATTCTATCCTCCACTCTTCATATTTTTCTATGTTTCCTTCCCACATGATGACGACTCCGTTTACCTGGCCTAAGAGATTTTTGACCAAGTAAAGGTCTGGGAGTGATGCTTCCAAGAATTTCCTTACAGCCCCAATATGCTCCGTGATCCACCCATCTACAGCTAGCGCCTTCTTCTTCATGGCCCTAAGAGCATCCATGTCACCCTACAGAAGTAGTGGTCCAAAGGTGGAGGCTTCCAGACAGATCTGAGCTAGTGGCTATGTAAGTTTCGCGAGAAGTCTGAGAAAATTTTCATTTTTCTCTGTTTCCTCCTTTAACTTCAGTGCTTGTTTGTTGTACCGAGCTTCAACTGCATGGGTTGCCTCTCTTAGCAAGTCTAGCTCACCCTGCTTATCTCTCCTCCTAAGAGGCACTTCTATGATTGTGTAGTCTTCAGCCCTTATTGTCGCCGCATCCATATCTAGGGGAGGGGTTGTGACCACTACAACTATATTTCCTCTCAGACTAGTTTGGAGGGTATGGACGGTCCAGACCTTTTTGGGCTTCTTGGCCTCTGCGTTTTGGGCCATCATCTTAGCCAATGATAGGGGAATGCCTACTAGTGCCGGGGTCTTTCTTTTTTTGGATTCCACCAGCCATTGTGGCGGTTGGGGCAGTTTTGTTTCTAAGGCATGAGTATCAGGGCCTTCTTCAGAGTCTAGTGGTGTATCTCCAGTATCCATAGCCACATTGGAATCTTTTTCATTTTCTTGTTCCCTAGGGGTTTCAATAATTTCCACCCTAGTGGCATCTTTGTCTATGGTGTCAGGGACCCCATATCCCCTAATGCTAGAATTATTTGTATCATCAGGGTTTTCCCCATCCTTCTCATCATCTGTGGCTTCAGTGTCCACATTATCAAGGTTATCCCACCCATCTTGTTGTTTCTACTATTGTTCATCTTCGACGTCATTCGTCAGGACATCCTTTTCCATGGGCACATCTTTTGGAGGAGGCAGAGGTGTTTGGCTATTGTTTAACTATTGGGCAGCTGAGACCACCTCCCTGAATGTCATACTCCAGGGCGCTTGATCGCCTAGAGTAACTGAAGGCATTTGGAGCATGACGATTGGGGGTATGGTTGATGTTGTAGGTCCGCTTTCCCCAGTTGTTGGTTTCTCATCATTTGCTTGCCTTAAATCTGTCTCAGTCCCCTAGACTAGTGTTTCATCCATGTCTTGTGGACCCTTTTGTGCTGCTTCTTGTTATAGCTCCTTTTCGGGTTCTTGGACCCCTTGTTCCAAGACCACTTGCTTTTCTGATGTTTCCCCTTCATCGGGGATTATCTCCACTTCTTGTGTGGCTATTTCTTCTACCACCTTATCTATCTCCTTGTGTAGATTCATGAGTTCATCTATCTCGAAGATGTCGTCAAAGTCATCATGTGGAGGGGAGGTCTCTAGAAGATCATCCAGTTTGGGGGAGTCTGAACTGACCTCCACCGGGGAACATTGGGCATGCTGAGGTCAGTGTTTGTGCTTGGGGGATTATCTACCAGGAGATCACGGGAGAGATGGGCACTTATTTTCTGGCCTGTTAGTCAGGACACCTCTAGCTGATCGTGAATTTGCTCCAAAATGGGGAGCAGACCTTGGGAAGTAACTTGGGGTGGGACATCTTTCTTCTCCTTCCCCTTGTCCTTGTTTGGTCTCATGACTCCAGAGGTTGAAGAAAACCCCCGCAAGATTGGACCCTTACATGTGCTCCTTGGACACACCCTCTCAAAATATTTATGACTGTTATCAATGATGTGGTGACTCACATCCTCAATTGTTAAGTTCTCTGGGGTGTCCCAATCTACCAAAGGGAGATCCAACTTGTCGATCCCCTGTTCTTTGTATGATGGGTCCTCCAGAGGCCCATCTTTTGTAAAATATTTTGGGAAGCCCCAAAGGTTGAGGGTATTCATCAAAACTTTGGACATTCACGAATGTTGCTGAGCCCGAAGATCAAAACTATCCTGACAATCTGCGTAGAAGTATTCAACATGAACTTTATGTGGTGCAGGTGCCTGGGGAAATGCCTCTCTTATCTCTTCTACTGGATCAAAATTATTTTTGGTAAGGTGCAATTCTGCCAATCCTAGACTGTTTAGCTCATTGTTGACTTCCTTAGCTGTTGCGAGACTACAAGAATAGTTCCCACAAGTAATTGGGAATGGAATGGATGTAACCTTCTTCATGTCAAAGAATATGTGGAGTTCCAAGATTTTTCTGTAGAACTCTGAAATAATGATCCTATCCCCGCAGTACCTGGGGAGTAGGTAGGGCATCCTAGAGAAGCCGGTCACCTGATTGTAAGTATGCTGCTGAAATTGAATGAAATAATTGTTGTATATGCTTACCAAGTTCATCGCCTCCTGTGACAACTGGTACTCGGTATCCTAAGTGAGTGTCAAAATGTTATGGTAAATGAATGAGTCATTTACCCTACAAAAATGGGGGAAAGAGGCTTCTCACTTGATCCAGGGACAATGATCCCATGGGGTAAGCTGGATGGGCCCATTCTTGAGAATGCCCAGTATCTAAAAACCTTGAAGAGTGGGTCTCTATTGGGCCCATTCCCATAATACATAGGAGGTCATGTAGAATTTTGAATTTTGGAGGACATACTTTAGGTGGAAGTCTACATGATTGGTGATAATGGTTGCCCAGTTGAAGGTCTGACTGTAAGTGGTGATGTAGTAGAGAAAATAATACATCCATGCCAAAAAGTCTTTGGCATGGGGCTCTCCAAAGAGCCTACACAAAAATATGATTCCTGCCTGAATTCACTCTTTAAAGTCCCCATGGGGAATCTCCAGCTTCATCTTCTTATAGTCCCTTCTCGGGACTTTAGCCAGCGAGTATTGAGATGTTGCTAGGTGAGAATGGAAATTTACTTGAACTCCTTCAATGATATAGACTGGGAGATAATGATGGCTCCCTTGAACTAGGGGATTCCCAACCTCGAAGAAAAAGTGGTTGCATCCAGATTAACAATGGTCGTCAAGTAATATAGTGGTAGAGGATCAACCAACAAAATGACTCAGGTGGGAGCGTTGTAGTGTGTTTCCAGTTGAAGGATCAGCTCTGGTGCTTGCACTGAGTAGGGGAAACTTGCAGCTTTAATGATGCCAGAGGCAACCACATTCTTCACCATATCATCTCTGGTAGCCCTCTGCTAGTACAAGGTTTGGACAAGGTTCTCCATTTCAGACCATAGTTTGGGCTTAGTATTTGTGATCTCGTGTAGCTTGGAGTCCACTCTGGACCCCACAAGAACACCCTCCCTCAGGTATTTGGAGGTTAATGGGAGTTTCTTCAACATATTTTTTGCCTTTGTTTTTATGGCGGCCCGAGTGGAGGTAGTTGGAAACTCTGGACTTCCAGGAGGAGTTGTTACTTCGGACATGTTGATGGATATCCTGCAACTTGCAAGACTGGAGAACCGTTAGTACATATAATACGATAAAAATACAATAGTTTATGGACTCCAGGGAGTTCACCGCCATCTCACACCTATTCAAAGAATATTAGTACGCATAGAAAGCCTGGAATATAAAAGTTAGAAAAGATTGGATTTTGATTGACACCCGGAGGTCCCAGGATATTAGTTTATGCGAAAAAATGGTATGAAGACCTGGGGAGTTCTTAGCACCAAGAGTCTAGAGAAAATAGCCATTATCAACGTGACCAGGAAGTAAGCCATACTTGGCTGACATGGGTTGTCACGTGGCCATGCAACAGCTGACGTAATGGCCCTTAATGGTTATAGGTGGGTTGACATGAGGGAAACAAATGCCAAATGAGATGTTTTTGAATGGTCACTCATGGGGAAATTAATCCCACCATTAATGATGACATGAGAAAGGAGAGAGAAAGCCTCCATGGCTCAAATTGGTGAGGTGCTGAGTTCAAGCCAGGTGAGCACCATATGGATGAGCTCCTAACCTGGTTTTCAGCATATAGAGTGTGACAAGCTCACTGCGGGAAGGGTTACCAGTATAATATACAGACCCAAATATATAGGGGAAATCCAGAAAATAACACAATCTACAAGAACTATCTACAACTAAGGATTACCTATAATTTATAGCAAGGCTCTGACACCTTTACACAAGAACCTTAAGAATTTACAACATTTACAACTAAGATACATCATTTATAGGGCCGAGAACAATGCAAGGAAGGCGGATAACCTTCCTACAGAGCCATCCCACCAATGGGAGGTGACAAAAAACTAGGAAATAAAACAAAACCAAAAGAAAAGAAGCAAACATGAGAAAAATAAAGAAAAACTAGGAAAGACAAAACGAGGAGGAGGAGAGCCGAAGGGCCTACATTAAAAAATGATGGAATGTGGGAAGAGGAGCATGGGAGGTGCTCTGTAATTGATGAAGCTTTCATAGACCATGGAACGACCATGAATGCACCACTGTTAATCACCATTCAAATAATGTTGAGCACCGAGAGAAATTCACACTTAATCACTGTTTAATCGCTTTAATCACTCTGGGTAATTGCTCTAGATAAATTGTTCATGGTAAAATGTGAAAGTGATAGGTGAAACCCATTTATACCCTTAGGGTAAAAACATATTTCTTCCTTTTATGAACCCTGGGAAAGTTAAACCCTCAAAACTCTGGACCCGGGGACTCCAAACAACCGTACCCTCTAGAAAAAGAGGAAGTGATAACAACGAATCCCAAAGTTTGGAAATCCGGCCAACTCATAAGACAAAAATACTCTGGGACTGGGTCCCAGAGGAAGGAGGACTAAAAATAAAAGAAAATGACCCTTGTGGAAGCAAAGGCCAGAGAAAGACAAAGAAAAAGAAACAAGGTAAAAGCGAAAAGAGGGACGCAAAATTTTGCCTAAAAAATTTAGGGATGGGTATGTAGGGCATAACAAATAGTGAATCACTAGGAAAAATGCCTTAGCACATTTGAGAACTTCAGAATCATTAGCTAGCCAAAATTGGAACTTATCTTTACCTGGATTTTCTTTCTTACAAGGTGCGAGGTGTCTGAGAAAATCTAACTCATCAAAGATTCAATCTTTCAGCCCTTCATCAATTGTGAGGTGTGTGCTATGAAAGAAAATCAAGCCGATGATTTCTAGGAGAAGCAGAGAGGAGGCACTAAACATTAAACCAAAATCATCATATCCCACACATTCCTCCATATCCCAAAATTCTCTATTCTTCAAATCTTTTCTTTTCTTTTCTCTTTTAGATGGGAAGGCGGTTCTCCTTTCACCGTGAACCTTAACCTTAGCTAATTTTTAGCATGGTACTTCTTTCACCTTGCCATCTAATTTAAATTATTGAGTAGGAGAGAATGTTCTAGACCTAGGATATTTTACAATTTTTAGACTTGGCCAATTACTAGTGTCACTGATCTGCCCTCAAGTACCATGCATTTACTTGCTTCTTAGATTTTCTCTTAACCAATTTCGGGACTACCAAGATATGAATCTGATGACGATTACCCATAACCTTTTCACCATACACCCAAAATAACTGCAGAGTGTAGACAAATTCCACCATACTAACAATAGATTCCAAACTACCCAAAATGCATAATGTACCATTCCAGAGACTAGATGTCATGCGAAGCATACCTGTCTACAAGAAGAAGGCAACATGCCGGGAACCCAAAAAATAAATACAAAGCCAAAGAAAAAAAAGATGAAAGTAAAAGGAAAGGAGGCAATCCCAAAGGATGGATGACAAACTATTTACAAGGACAAGGCACTCCCAAGGAGCACCGGGGAAGATATTTACAAGTAGGAACTTTTTACATATAATACAACTTTGGGAAAAATTACCACCTACCTCATTCAAAGTAGTGCTTGAGAAACTTCCCTTTGATAGGCAATAGGATGACTTCTCCGATCATGGTACTGAGGCAATAAGTATTTTCCCCATAGATTTCAAAAATTAGATATGGTCTGAGCTAGAGCCTTTGAAACTTGGTGTACTTTCCTTTCTTTCCCGGGCCTTGTCCCATAGGAGGACCAGGTCCAAATGTGCAAGGCCTTATACTGGGCTCTCTAGTCAAACAATCATTTGAATACTACTTGGTGACACGTGAAATGTTCCAGTGCCGCATCTCTTTGTTCCTCCATTCTCACCAGGTTCAGAAGCTGAACTTCAACAATATTGTCTCGGTTATTAAATTCCTGCATAAACTATAAGATCAAGATTTGTAAGTTAATAGGAAACACTAGATTCTAGCCGTAAACAAGATGAAATGGGGAAGTTCCTAGGGCAGCCTTTATTCTGATACGATCTACCCAGTGGGTGAATCTAAGCTTTTGGTGCTAGTCCTGGGGGTTTTGTTCTAACAAATGCTTGATCACCTCCAATAGATTTTTATTAGTGGATTCAGCCACACCATTACCCTGGGGGTAGTAGTTATTGGAGAACTTCAAGGTGATCTTCCTTTCATAGGTCCATTCGAGTAATTGCACCAAAGAAATGTTGGACCATTGTCACATACTTTAGCAATTGTCACATACTTTAGCGAATGACATTCCAAAATGGGTGACTATGTTTTCTTCCAAGAATTTAATAACTACATCCACCGTGTTATTTTTGCATGGCATCGCTTCAGACCACCGGATGCAATAATCGGTAGCAGTAAGAATGTACCAGTGGTTGGAAAATGAGTTGGGGTTGATTTCCCTGATATCAAATGCCCATTGGGAAAAGGGTCTAACTTCAAAGACCGGCTACAAAGGCATGGCCGGGTTTTTCTCATGATGGACCACAGTTTGGCAAGTGTGGCACTTCCTCATGTGAGTGTAGACATCTTTAAAGATGAAGGGCCAATAGTATCTGACCCAGACAATCTGGTGGGTAGTAGCATTAGCTAAGCCATGCCCATTCCCAAACATCCCATGAAATTCTTAAATCATTTTAGCTTCTTGGTCTCGATCAATGCACTAGAGGTAAATCCCTTCATAGTTCTTGTGAAAAGCGTTCCATTTTTAATCATGAAATGTGTTCTTTTCAACTGAAGGGTGCGACGTTTGTTTGGGGGAAGCCCCTATAGGCATCTATTGTTTAGAAATAGGTACACAAGATCGTTATACCATGGGTCCTGAGTGATGGACTCCAGTGCGTAAGTTTGGCATTCAATATTTGGAGTTCCTTTCATCATTGCTCTGCATAGTCCCTAACCTCAGACTATATTCATTGGTTGCATTTCTAGATCATACTCTTGGAGGATGGTCATCCATTCCATCGGTGCTCACCTAGTTCACTCTGCAACATCAAGGATTTCACATCCTGGTCCATAATGATAGCGTGCACTTTTCTCTGGAGAATATAGTGCCAGAATTTCTTCACGATCTAGACTAGAGAAAAAGCCTTCTTTTTTAAAGGTGAGTATCAGACTTTGGAATTTTTGAAGGGGGAGCTCATGAAAGAAATGATTCACTCTTCCCCTTCAACTTTCTGGGTTAGGACTGCTATTGCGGAATGTGGTTAAGCGAAGGAGTATATATGAAATGAGAGGGAATAGTCCACACTTGCCAGGATAGGTGCCTCCACTATGGTTTGTTTGATCTAGGAAAATTCTCATTTCACTTTGGGGCTCCAATTAATCTTCATGTCTTTCTTCATGATATCATTGAGTGGCTTCACCATCTTGGCGAATCTAGTAATGAACTGCAGACAAAGTTTATCTTTCTAAACAAAGATCTCATCTCTTTCTTACTGTCGGACATCTGTAGATTCAACAGTTCTTCAACTCTCTCTTGGTAAATGGATATCCCTTTCTCAGAGATGATATGACCGAGCACCATTCCCTTCAGTGACCCCAAATATGCATTTCTTAGGGTTGAGGGAAATTCCATACTTGCGACATCTCTTGCAAATTTGGGCGAGGTGGGCAGAGTGATCATGCCTGTCCTCAAAAAAGACTATCAAATCATCCATGTAGATGATTATGCATCTATTTAATAGACCTTCAAATGCAATGTCCATGGCCTTTTAAAATATTTCCCCTGCGTTGATAAGGCCAAAGGGCATTCTTTGGTATGCAAACATTCCCCACTTGGTGGTGAACATTGTTTTGTCTCTATCTTCGTACTTAACCATAACCTGGTTATACCCAGAGTATCCATCTAGGAAGGACATCATTTGGGATCTTCTAACAATTTTTAATACCTCATCCAACGAGGGGACAGGGTGATTATCCTTCTTGGATGCCTTGTTCAAATTGTGAAAATCCATGCAAAGGCAGATCTCACTATTCTTCTTTCACACAGGAATAAGGTTGGCAGTCCAGGTTGTGTGTTGGATAGGAAAGATAATCTGGGCTAATAGTAGTTTCTGAACCTCCTGATGAATTAGAGGTTTGATCAATGGGTTCACTGATCTTTGCTTTTATCAGAAGGGCTAAGCATCTGGTTTCAGGGGGATGGTATGGGTCATGATGGATGTGTCATAGGTCTTCAAATACTCATACCCCCACGTGATTACATCAATGTATTCTTGGAGAACCATGAGAATCTTCTCCTTCTCCTCTGGGGAGTAGGAGGTGCCAATATGTACAAATTTTTCTTCATCAGCCTGACCAATGTTGAACTTTTTGAATTTTCCTCCCTCAGAGGAGGATGATATCTTCTCTCGGCCCTGGGGGTCTGAGTCAAAGAGGTTTTCAAGAGCTACCATCCCCTTGGGGATGGTGTTTTTTGATAAGTCAATAATCATATCATCTTCTTCAGCCTGCCCAGTATCGTCATCATCTCTTTCTTCCACTATCTAATCTTTGAAGACACCAACATTGGCCATGAAGGCCAAGATATGCTGGTCATCCTCAAAAACATGAAAGTGAGTGATATTTTCTAGGATAGACGGTATGGAAACCTTTTTAACGATCAACTTTGAATCACCCATCGCCTAGAGGTAGGTGATTCCTTTTCTCAGTTTGAACAGGAGTCCGAGGACCAAGGCCTCGTAATCCATGATGTTATTCATGTAGTTAAACTATAGCCTATAAGACATGAGGAAGGATTTCCCCCTTGGGTTGATCAGTTCCACTCTAGCCCCATAGCCTTGTTTAGACTGGGATCCGTCAAACTTTAGGGTCCATAGGTCATTGTTCATTTTCTTGGGCTGGGAAGGCGAAGTGGTGTTTAGATTAATTTTGGGAGGAGTTTCCTCTAGCTCTGATGGTGCATGGGTGAGATTTTCCTCTAGAGAAGCCCTTGGTTTCGATTCCTAGACAAGAAACAGCTTAGGTGTACTGCCAAAATGAATACTAGGTCCAGGAAAACCTGCTTTGTGTTCTTCTTCCTGGAGGGCATTGATATGGTGGGTAGCAATGGTGATGTAAGGCTCACACTCTAGTTCAGAATGTTTCTAATAGTGTACCAGACACCAAGTGGTGGAAAATAGTGTGGTGGGGGTGGCCATGCTACCTTGTGAGTTTATCTCACCCCTTAGTTTCTTGTCCAGGTCCTGGATTCTCTCAACAACTATGGGATCCTCCTCAGGGGTGAAATCAAATGTTAGGATCTCTAGGAGGTGATACACCCTAGGGAAAGATTTAGAGAATAGGACTTCATTTACCCTCCCAACTTTGGTGAGGGCCCACTTCATCGTAGGTTCACTCTCTACCCAGATTTGGTTTGACTGCCCCTCCTAGGCGAGCCACAAGTGGGAGAAGTTCGTGGAGAAATACCCATTAAGGGCCTTAGACTAATTCTGACTTAACAACATCCCATAAGTTTCGGGGATGTCCACCACTTGGATATCTATTATGCTTGATATTTGGGGGTCTTGGATAAGCTGAATCTAAATGTTCTTCAGCTCACCTACCATTTTTATAGTAGTTTTGTCAAATTAGATTACTACACCTTTGGATGGAGTGGGAAAGATTCCAAGATTATGGCATATAGATAAGAGCATGATGTTTTCCAAAGTGCCGAAACCTACTCGGTAGTTGTGTAGGTTCTTCCCTAGTATGTTCAAGCCTAGTAAGAAGGGAGTATCCTTCATGTTTCCTTGGAAGGTAGCTGAATTAGCATCCTCAAACATGACAGTCTTTAGTGGATGAGCGACGACTTCTGGGTTTCCCAAGTGCTTTAGGAGAGACTTCCTCTGTTCGAGATAGTTCAAAAAAACCTCCATCAAGGTCATGGAGGTGGTGGTTCTCTTTAACGCCTTAGTGATTTCAAACCTTTCCACCTAAGTAAAGTTGGCTTCCCTCAGCTGGATCCTTAGCTGGGTTAGAGCCAGGCCCATTTAGTGGGAAGGAGTGATCAGTTGTGTTATCCTGGGGGGAGGTATTCTTGGGAAGCATTGGCATGTAAACTGGCCCTTTGTTAGCTTGAATCTCAGTATTGTAGGGGGTCCAGGGGTTGGTAAAGGCATTGGCCTCAAAGGCTAAGATGGATTCATCAAAGAACCCCTGCAACTCAAGCTCTTCTTCATCCTCTTTGTCTGTTCCAAAGAAGATGGTCTCACAGGTGAAGGTACTGTGAGTAGGCTCTTGTGCAGGTGATTCTGAGGGAGTAGAATGGATAGGTTATTGTTTGTCTGACTAGGAGATCATGACGATCTTCTCTAGTGTGGCACATTTCACCTTGGAATGAGACCCAATGTCATGCAATCTACACCAGTTGGTTAGGGGGTGGAATTCTACAAGCTGCACAAAATGACTGGGTCCAACACCACCCTGAGTGGTATTTTGGTTTGGAGGAGGACCTCTAGTATTCGTGTTGTTGTTCTATTACTATTGATTGGGCTGAGGCCCGTTGTTATAGTTTCTTCCTTTGGAATTGGTATTTTTTATTATCCAGAGAAAAAAATCTCTCTAGGAATTATGGGTGTGTGGTGTGGAAGGCCTCACCTTTAGCTATCCCATGTCCATAGTCAGGGATGACACCAATCCCTGGAGGGATTCAACCTCGGTAGAAAACTGGGTATTCGCGTCACAGGGTGACAGTTGTTGTGGTTGGTTCCCAGGGAAAGTGGAAGAAACTCCCAGAGTTGAGGACAACAATCCTCCAGCCCCATGCGACTGGAAGAAAGGTACTCTGGAGGGTTGTGTCAATGGTTGTTGCATTTGCTGGGGCTAGTTCCAAGGAACAAATTTGAGACCTGGTATTGTCTGGGCTTGCGATGGATAAACATACTAGGCCTGCTGGTCTATCAGCGGTGTTGGGCCCATGTCCATCATTGGGGCACCCATTGCTGGATTGCGGTTGTATCCCTCGACATAAGAAGTTATGCCAGGTATCATGTTGAATAGGGTGCTCTGTCCAATATCACTGGGAACTTTGCTTAGACCGTGAGGAAAATTCTAGGGCTAGGTTGTAAACCTTTGCCAGAGTATACCATTCATTTGCGACAGTGGTTCTCCAAAGGAGGGTGGCAACAATGGGGTCTAGAGCATTCAGTTATGTCTGGATGGTCATGTCAGTGGATGGGATAAAGGGGCCCGTACACCATTTCAAGGTATGTTGGAACCAATGGTTGAATGTGGCAAGGGGTTCATTTGGTTCCTTCCTGATGGAGATAAATTGGCTATGAGATCACGGTGGGTCCACGTGAATGTAGAAGGTTGCTAGGAAGGCGTCTTCCATATCCTTCCAACTTTTGATGGAGTTGGATGACAAGTTGAGGTACCAGTTTAGCTCATTCTATCCTAAGGACAAAGGGAACATCCAGGTCACAACATCATGATGTTGGACACAATGTTGATTCATGGAATCCTTATAGGCTTGGAGATGTTCTTCTCTGGCTCTAGGGCCTAGATGCTCATATCTGGTATAGATCTTCTCTAAATGTGGAGGAATATCATTGGAAGCGCAAGGGAACTATCGCATTGGGGACCCAGTGTTGCCAAAGTAATTTGCCATTGGGGCTGCTAGATTTTTGCTAGGTTGAGCGTTGGTCCCCGAGGTTATCTAAGGAGCTTGGGTATTCTGAGGTGTAGAAAATCCCAAGAAAAGGTTGGTAGGTTGCTTGGTCTTCGGGGTCCTTTTCTTTTTAGGAGGCTCAAGTTCAACAAACTTTCTAGGATTTGGGGCTGATCGAAGGATTCTTTCAAAGCGCGTGGGCAAAAAAGACCCTATCCCACTAAAATTTTGAATCCTAAAACTATGGCTTGGGGAACCTTCAGGTGGCGTGAAATCAAAATATTTTGAAGGGGACGAGCTCATGCCCTCCTTCTAGTGCCAGTTTCTGTTGATGGGACTTTGTGACCGGTCTCATCAATAGAGGAAGAGTTGTCACCGGGTATCGGGGTACCGGCCAACTTTAGCTGTAAAGGTTGTCCAAGGAATAAATTCTTCGGGCCTTCAAGCACTTGAGTGTCGGGTCTCAGCAATGCGGGGAGATAATTTGGGTAAATGTTTATTTTTGCTTGGGGAGATAGCTAGTTTTGACTATTCTTCTCTGGGGATTTTGGATATGGGTCAGGGTTTCCTGCAAGCACACGTGAGTTTACCAAATAAATAGAAAAAGATAGATCAAGGTTAGGAGTTTTTGATTCTACTTATAGTCATGCAATATATCTTTAACATCAATAATGCTCTAATGAACTATACTAAATACTGAATGCATACAAAATGATCACTTCATACATATTCAATAGCAAGGAGAAATTAGATCATCTAATCTAACAAAACATCAGAGCAAAGGAGATTAGATACATACAGCACAAAAGAGATATTTCTAACTCGGAGATCAGAACACCAAGAACATCATTGCCAAAAAATCTTCCTTATTCATTAACAAAGTGTTCCAGCAGCACTGGTGTGTACATCAATGGCCTCAAGGGAGCATCTAATAGCTAAGAACTACTGAGCATTGATCTCTGCAACTACTAGAAATGAAATGCTGATAATATTGGACTGCAAAATAATGAGTTTTGATGACCCTTGAAATGAGGTCGGATCTCTTATTTATACACATAACGTGCCCTAAAATTAACATAATCTACCTGTACACTCAACATTAAAATATAATATCTAATGGGTGGTACTACCTGCACCACTTACAATCACCTCAAAAAGAGAAAAGCTCTGACAAGACAGAGGAAGAAGACAAGAAGAAAGGATGGAAGAATCAGCCTTGAGAAGAGTGCCAGAGTAAGAATTGAAGAAATATGATCTTCTTAGAGTTCAAGGCTACATGCCTCATTAATGTGAAATGTGGCTCACTGTCTTTGATGCTCTGGGTAGTTAATGCTGGAGTGATGCCTTAGGAAAATCACTTGTCAGAGCCATCCCTCCATCTGACACACCTCATCGGGATCACCTACCTTCTGACCCCTTTTATTAACTGTTGGATAATGACTAGTTAGCTCTGGAGAACCTGGACACGGGTCACTGAATGAATACAAAACTTTGGATCTCAAATTTTGAAGTCCGAGAGCTTACACTCAAAGAATAATGAATGTTTAAAAATGCACCCTGCGCGTGAGAAGCTCTGGAGTCCAGAGAACTTTATTGTCCCTTGTTGTTCTTGAAAGCCTCCAAAATTTGGCTAATTCCATCTCCATATCACTAGTACATTTGACGTCAAATTTTGACGGCCATTTGTCAGATTTCCAATGCTGATTTGTCTGTATTTCAACACATGAGTCCATCGCCATTTTTGCGTAGGAAATTGTGACAAAAGTCACATCCGTTGGTTTACCAACACCACATCACGTCAGAAACTTGTACATGACAATAGCTTTGTGATGACATTTCCTGTGATTTATCCATCGATATTCTGACACCATGACCTATTGAAAATATACAATCTCTGTCAGAAATAACTGTTGAAAACATATCCTTTCTGACGACAGTTTCCACCTAATTCTGACAGATATACCTGTTAGATATATAGCATTACTGTCAAAGTTTCTGTCAAAAAATTTCTATTTGTGATAGTGTAACTATCAAAATAGCGACAGTCATGCAACATTTCTTTGATAGGTTGCCCTATCGAACATATATCATTGCTGTCAGAAGAATTGTCGTAAATTATGATTCTTTGACATTTTAACTGTCGAAGGTATAGCACTGCTGTCGAAAATTAATTATGAAATGTCAAAAAACTGACAGATATGCACATTAAAGATAAAACAACTTAAGAGACCATCATAGGTTCACTCTTTCTTCGGTCTATATTATTGACAGAATGTTTTACCTTTCATTAGCTCATCAAATCTGGGGATTTGAAAGAATTTAATAGAATATTTTCATGACAACGTATATTATTTAATTTGACGTTGCACAAATTTATCTACTTCGTGCACTTGTAGCATATGAGGATGGTGATAAAGAAGCATGACCATGGTAGGAGATGCTTCTTTATCGCCGTCTTCATAGTATACAAGTGTGCGAAGTAGATAAATTCATGCAATGTCAACTTAAATAATATACGTTGTCATGAAAATATTCTATTAAATTCTTTCAAATCCCCAGATTTGATGAGCTAATGCAATGTAAAACATTTTGTCAATAATATAGACCGAAGAAAGAGACAACCTATGATGGTCTCTTGAGTTGTGTTATCTTTAGTCCTAGCTACTGTCCTAGCTACCTATCGATCATCGATAATAATCACCACCTGGCCAAATCATTTTTATTTCATTTATTGAGAAAAGGAGTGGGAGAAAATGAGCGGGTGAAATTTGATCAAGGGCAAGAGAAGGCATTGCATTTTATTTGATCATGAATGCTCTCTGAAATGACCAATCATGTTTTCTATTCAATTTTTTTTGGTGTTTTTTTTCCCATATTCAGTAGATAAAAATCATGGCGTCAACCACTTAGTCATGTTTTTGATGTTCGAGGTATTTTACAAAGATACAGGTATGTGGATTTATCATTCAATTGCTTGCAGTTATTGGTCAAATGCAAATATTTTGTCAAGTTGAAAGGGCAAGATATTAGTTTGGTGTTTTTAGTTTATGTTAAAAGTTGATTTGGTAAAATCCTCAAAAAACACACTACATGTTCTCAAATGTAAAGAAGTTGAATGTTAAATGTAAGATATATATCTCATCCATAGTAATCAAAAGAAAGGACATGAAACTTATAAGGAGATTTACCAATCCAAGAATATAAGAGAATAGGAAACATGATTGTTACCTTATGAATTGGTTTTTGAGGTGCACAATCTTCATCAATCTCCTCAAAACAAGACCCCTCCTCATGAAAAATGTATTTAATAGATTAAACAAATCTACAAAACTGAACCAATGGCATGTTTAGAACAAAGAAATAGATTGATAATAATATGCTGAAAATTCTATTATGTTTAATACACGCAAAAGGACCAGTCCCAACAAT
>MU226526.1:846337-863443 GCA_018584345.1 Thuja plicata | reverse complement strand
ATACATTTCTATATTATAGTAGGATTTATCTTCAATGAGTTGTTTTTTATTAGGCTGACAAGGATTTTGAAAGGCCCCTGATCCCTCTATAGAGAAAGATAAGGAATTCAACTTAACCAAACAACAACAGAGCATAGTAAGGCGACTAAGAGCCCTGCCAACACATAGGGAACCCCTCCAAGATTTAAGGTGGTTTAAAAAATGGCCCAAAGAACTTCGCTTAACCTCAAAATTAGGGTCCTTCTCTCCAACCCTAAATTTATTGTGATAAGGAGGCATCAAAATATCATTGGAAGGATATTCAAATCCTTTGTAGAATTATACATAGGGGGTTTTGTTTTTATATCTTTTTGAACGTCTAGAATATAGGTAGAAGACTCCATAGGAATAGAGGTATAATCCTTTATTTTTCATAAAAAAAGTTCTTATTCTTACTATTAAAATGAGTGGTTAAGGTATTTTCCACTTTACCACAAGAATAACACATAAACGAAGAGTGTTCTAATGATATATAACTGATTGAATGTTTGATATTGTTAAGTTGAAGATAATGCAAGGCATTAAATCAGTTAATGGTTTGTATTGTCATTGATGTCAACTTGATATCATCTATACGGTCATGTACATAATGCCAAAGACTTCAGAGAATCAATGGAACAAAGGTTATGCTTTCAACAACGCATAAAAGTGAAGTATTCACTAAGTGACAGACAACACCGATGGAGTGCACACCATTTGTAAAGACAAAGAAGAAAAGTCACAGTGATACACGATGAGCCAAAGACAGTGTTTCCCAATGAAGAAAAACCACAGGATGCCCGACGAGATGAAAATAGTATTTCCCGACGAGTAAAATTCTAATATTGCCCGACCGACGAAGATCCTGAAGCTAACTGGAGTCACACCAACGGAACTGTCAGTTGTCATTGACAACTAACTACAGAGTCAACTTACGGAATAGAGAGTTCAAAAAATGACCAAATATCTAGCTGGCAAGAGCTTAAGATAGACTTAACTAGTTATTTTCTTTGTTTTATTTGAATAGAGTTAAGTGATTGATTTAAAGATGATTTTGTACAGTTGGCATGAAGATAACTATGAGACAAATCAAGAGTTATTCTTTAAATCTAATTGGCTGGATTATTTTTCACGCCATGAATCAAGAATCAAGAAACAATGAATATCATGTCTATATAAGAGACAAGCTTAATTCATTTAAAAAAAGAATAAAAAGAGGATGCTAAAGAGAAACTGATGAAGAACAACTTCATGTAGTACTGATCAATCAAGCTGAAGGAGACCTAAGGAATTCTATAGACATCGATGAACAATGAGCACAACATCATATAACACAAAGTGTGGAGCACAAAAGAATTAAATTGATACATTGATCAGAGAGGTAATGTACTTAAATAGATCTAAAAATCTACAATTCAAGTTGCATTAGAAACAAGTCATATTGTTTCAGTTTAACCATTGAAGCATCAAGTCTCTTAACAGAGCAAGACTTAACAGTCTTCTATATATTGAGGTACCTTCGAAGGAGTGCCAAAAAGGTTGATTCATGAAAGTAGCATTGGATATGCCCAATGCCTATTAACAGTTTAAGAGAGAGGCTGATTCAAGGATGGAAACATTAGATGCCCGATACCAAGTGACAACGTATATGTGTAAAATCCTCTAACAAGGTCACACCTAACAGTTTGTTTGTAACCTTTAACAGGGTTGGCTCCTAATAGGGCTCACTTTAGAAGAGTGAAAATTTGGGGTACAGCTCCGAGTGGTTTTTTCCCTTAACATGGTATCCACATTAAAATCCATGTGTTATATGTGTGTATGATGCATCTCTTTACTGTTTTATATCTTACATAATTCATTTTGGATTTATTGGTGTACTCTGCATATTTACTGTATTTCGGTAAATAGATGACTGCTTAACGATAAACATTAAGAAGAAGGTTTAACAGAGAAATCTGACAAGTAGTAAATTGATAAAAGTTGTTCAAGGTATTCATCTTATAAGAAAAAATATAACTTGAGAAATAATTAGTGGTTATAAGAGTTTAAGGGTTGAATTAAGGATTAATTTTTGAGGCCACTGATTCACCCCACCTCTAAGTTATTACTAACAATTGGTATAAGAGCTTGTGTGCTTAAAAGAAAGGTTTCAAGACCTAAGCCAAAGATCACAAGATGAACAAACGAGATGTGCCCAAGTTCAACAAAGATAATTTTTCTTCATGGCAGAGAAGGATAAGACTCCACTTATCAGGTATTGGTAATGATGTTACTCAATTCCTAGAAACTGAATATGTGTTTCCCATAGGAGCACCAACAATTGAAAAAATGAGAAAGAAGCATGAACATAACAACATGTTGATAGAGCTTTCTTCCTAACTCTAAGATGCTGAATTTGAAGATGTCAAAGAAGGCAAAACTACAAAGCAGATGTGGGAAAAATTGAAGCTTGTACATGGTGGTGACAAAAATGTTTTGAGAGCCAAGGTAGAAAGCCTTAGAGGAAAGTTTGATGATCTCAAAATGAAAGAAGGAGAAAGCATCACTCAGTACAGCACAAGAATTAAAGAGGTAGTCAATGCTATTCACGGAGTTGGAGGTGTACTAGAAGAAGATACAGTGGTAAGTAAAATTCTACGAACCTTACTGCCTACTTATGCTATTGGAGTGTCTTCCATTGAAGAAATGAGAGCAGTAGCAAATAGCAATGTTACTCTAGACAGTTTAATTGGAAGACTGAGTTCATTTGATATGAATAACTTTGATAATAGTGTCTTACCAAACATAGAGTCTGCTTTCTAAACTTCCATGAGAATAAGTAAATCAAGTCACAAAAAACACTATGAGAAAAGATAGTAATAGTGAAAATGAAGATGATCTTGATGAAATTGAAGCACTTATGGCTAGAAGAATGCAGAGAGGAAAAGGTAAATACAAAGGTAAATTACCACTTGTTTATTTTAATTGCAAAGAGAAAAGATGACAGAAGTAATGACAGATCTTTTGAGAAGAAGTCTGACAGAGGTGATTACAGAAGCTACCAAAAATTAGAAAGAAGAGATACCCGAGACTATAAGGACAAAGGAAATAAGGTCAGCTACCTAGAAAAATTCAAGGGTGATGATACTGACACCGAATCTGATGAAGACATCAAATTGGTGTTTGTGGTTGTAAAAGATGATTCAGATGATGATGAAGAAAGGTATGTAGAAACAACTCTCATATCTAAAATTAGCAAAAATGATGTTTGGATCATAGATAGTGGTTGTACTCATCATATGAACGGTGATAAGAAAAAGTTTGAGACTTTTGAATACTACAAGGGTGGATTAGTAAGAATAGGAAATGACACACCTTGTCCAGTTGAAGGTAGAGGAACAATAATGTTGAATAACCAGATAAAGTGTGAGAATGCTTATTGGGTAAATGGATTGAATTATAATCTATTGAGTGTTTATCAGCTAAATAATTTAGGTCATAAATTTGTATTTGAAAATAAGAAGGCAAAGATCTTCAAAAAATCTAGAAATCTGATTGGTACCGGTGAATAGACAAAAGGTAACTTATTCTATCTAAATGATATTGACTCCACTTGTTTGATTTCTACAAACGAAGACATATGGTTATGACACAAAAGAATGTGTCATGTGAACTTTGACAACATGATAAAGATTATAAAAAAGAGAAATGTCAAAGGTTTACCGACGATGACCAAGCCCGACAACATCATGTGTAAAAACTATCAAAAAGGTAAAATGGCAAAGTCTAGTTTCAAAAGCAAAACCCATACATCTGATGCAATTCTAGAATTAGTCCATATTGATTTATGTGGACCTATGAGGACAAAGAGTTATTATGGAGATAGATATTTTATTCTCTTTGTTGATGATTACTCTAGAATGATGACAATTATGTTTCTAAAACATAAATTATAAGCATTTAAAATGTTTAAATGGTATAAGGCTATGGTAGAGAAACAAAGTGGTAAGTATCTAAAATGTTTGAGATCAGATAGAGGAGATGAGTTTATATCAGAGGAATTCGCTAACTTTTGTAATGAGCATGGTATAAAGAGACAGGTTTCTGAACCAAGAACGCCACAACAAAATGGGAATGCTGAGAGAAGGAACAGATCAATAGTTGATTGTGCTAGAACACTGATGATAGAGAAAGGCATCACCCAAATATTCTGGAGGGAAGTTGTCAGTACTACTATTTACACACTGAACAGAGTACAATTGAAGAAAGACACCAAGAAGACACCTTATAAGCTATGGTATGGATACACACCCAATGTAAGTTATTTCAAAATTTTTGGCAGTCAATGTTATATCTGAAAAGATGAGAAATGAAAAAATTGACTCCAAGAGTGATGAAGGAATTTTTCTAGGGTATTCTACCAAGAGCAAGGATTACAAATGTCTAAACAAATCCTCTAACAAAATTATTGAAAGTGCAAATGTAAAGATAGATGAATTTGCAGAGAAGAATGAACAAGAAAGAACTAAAGAACTAGAGGAATATAATAAGTTCACTTACAATGAGGAACTTGACACTCTACCCTACCAACAATGTAGAGCTCCTTAGCTACAAATCATTACTCCCAAGCATTAGGCTACAAATACCGATGGTCGAGATAATGATCAAAATAATGTACAAGGTGATGAAGAATAGAATGAAGATCAAAATGATGATCAAGTTGATACATAAAGAGATATACCTATGCTTGATAGATATGTAAGAAGGAACCATCCAGAGATCCAGATCATAGGAGATAAGAAAGCTGGTACAAGAAAAAGAAGTAAGTCTTTAAACTCAAGCTGTCTAATTTGTGAGTTTTGGCCCAAATCTATCAATGCTGCACTTGATAATGAAGAATGGATAAGTGCCATGAATGATGAGATTGAGTAGAATGAGAAAAACAAGACATGGTCACTTGTGCCAAGACTAGATGAAAAGAATGTCATCGGTACAAAATGGATATTCAGGAATAAGATGAATGAGAATGGAGAAGTCACAAGGAACAAAGAAAGACTAGTATGCAAGGGGTATGCACAAGAGGAAGGTATAGACTATGGAGAGACCTTTGCACCCATCTCTAGGCTAGAAGAAGAAAGAATATTACTTTCTTATGTTGCATTCAAAGGATTCAAAGTATATCAAATGGATGTCGAGTCAACATTCCTAAATGGAATACTTGAAGAAGAGGTATAGATTGAACAACTAGAAGCATTTTTTGATCCAGACACAAGGGACAATAGAGGTAAATCAGACTTTGTACAGATCAATAATTGGAAAACTCATGTATGTTGTCCATACTAGACCAGATATTGCGCATGTAGTAGGAATTGTTACTAGATTTTCTTCTAACCCCAGGGAATCACATATGACTGTTGTGAAAAGAATTCTAAGATATCTGAAGAATACTGAGGAATTCAGCTTATGGTATAGAAGAGAAGGCAAATTTGAACTTAAGGTATTTAATGATGTTGAATGGGCTGGAAATATTGATGACCAGAAGAGAACAACTGGAGGAGGATTCTTTATGGATGACAAAATTTTCACATCGATTAGCAAGAAGCAAGGATGCATCTCTCAGTCAACTACAGAAGCAGAGTATATTGCTGTTGCTACAAATTGCTCAAATATTGCATGGATACAATAGTTGCTGGAAGGTATGCATATGAAGATCTTAGAACCAGTGATTATCTATTGTGATAACACTAGAGCAATAAAAATTTCCAAAAATCCAGTCATGCATGCTAAGACTAAACACATTGCCATCAAGTATCATTATTTGAGAGAACAAGTTCAAGAAAAAGAGGTGATACTTGAGTATGTGCAATCCAAAGAACAATTAGCTGATATCTTCACCAAGCCACTACCAAAGGATACATTTGAATACTTGAGAAAGAGACTAGGGGTCAAACCCTTCTCTACCAGTCAGTAAAATGACTTAAGGCTGCATCAGCCTACATATTATCAGAATATCAATCATGTTGATGCAAGGAAAGAGATGAACTTCAAAGTTACATCTATATAAAGACTGGTATATATCAGAACCAAGCATTAGAGCATATTGTTGTATTACTGATGGATAAGGGAAATTCAAGGAATATATTATGGATAGGAGGAAAATTTTTGTTTGACATGAATTTTAGATATTTGTAAAATATTTGTTTGGCATTGTTGTCAAAAGGAGAGAGATTATCCATATTTATTCATATTATCACATCATCCATCATCAGATTACTCCAACAGGGAGAGATTATATCCTAAGGGAGGGAAAATTGTATGAAAGATTATACAAAGGGAGAGTTGTTGACAAGAGAAAAAGACATCAAAAGACAGAGAACAGTCAAAGGAAAGAAATTGACACAAGGAGAGGTCACAACACATTAGAAGAAAGAGCTACAAGAATCAAATCTAAGCTAAAATAGAGAACAGTCAAAGGAAAAAAATTGACACAAGGAGAGGTCACAACACATCAAAAGAAAGAGCTGCAAGAATCAAATCTAAGCTAAAACAAATCTTACCAAAGTTCAAACATTTTATCGGTTGACAAAAGGGAGAGAGTGGTAGTTTGATGAATCTCAAACAATTTTATTTTATATTGTATTAGAAATAGTATAGTGTGATAATATAGTATGTTGCCATCAATGCCAAAGGGAGAGATTGATGACATGTAACTTATTGAATGTTTGATAATGTTAAGTTGAAGATAATGCAAGGAATTAAATCAATTAATGATTTGTATTTTCATTGATGTCAACTTGATTTCATCTGTATGGTCATGTACATAATGCCAAAGACTTCATAGAATCAATGGAACCAAGGTTATGCTTTCAGTAATGCATAAAATTCAAGTATTCACTAAGTGACAGACAACATTGATGGAGTGCACACCATCGGTAAAGGCAAAGAAGAAAATTCATAGTGATACCTAACGAATAGAAGATAGTGTTGCCCAATGAAGAAAAACCACAGGATGCCTGACGAGCTGAAAATAGTATTGCTTGACAAGTAAACTTCCAATATTTCCCGATGGATGGAGACCCTGAAGCTAATTGGAGCCTCACCAATGGAACAGTCAGTTGTCACCGACAACTAACTTTAGAATTGACCGACGAAACAAAGAGTTCAGAAAATGATAAAATATCTAGCTGGCAAGAGCTAAAGATAGACTTAACTGGTTGTTTTCTTTGTTTTATTTGACTAGAGTTAAGTGATTGATTTAAAGATGTTTTTTATAGTTGGCATGAAGATAACTACAAGACAAATCAGGAGTTATGCTTTAAATCTAATTGGCTGGATAATTTTTCACACCAAGAATCAAGATTCAAGAAACAATGAATATCATGTCTATATAAGAGACATGCTAAATTCATTTAAAAAAAGAATAAAAAGAGGATGTTGAAGAGAAACTGATGAAGAACAACTTCATGCAGTACTGATCAATCAAGCTGAAGGAGAGCTAAGGAATTCTACAGACACCGGTGAATAGTGAGCACAACATCACAGAGCAGAAAGTGTGGAGCACAAAAGAATTGAATTGATACATTGATCAGAGAGCTAATGTACTTAAATAGATCTAAAAATCTGTAATTCAAGTTGCATTAGAAATAGGTCATATTGTTTCAGTTTAACCATTGAAGCATTAAGTCTCTTAATAGAGCAGGACTTAATAGTCTTCTATATATTGAGGTACATCCCAAGGAGTGCCAAAAAGGTTGATTCATGAAAGTAGCATTGGATATGCCCGATGCCTATTGAGAGTCTAAGAGAGGCTGATTCAAGGATGGCATCATTAGATGCCCAATACTAAGTGACAACCTATATGTGTAAAATCCTCTAACAAGGTCACACCTAACAGTGTGTTTGTAACCTTTAACAGGGTTGGCTCCTAAAAGGGTTCACTTCAGAAGAGTGAAAATTTGGGGTACCAGTCTTAGTGGTTTTTTCCCTTAACATGGTTTCCATGTTAAAATCTATGTGTTATATGCATATATGATGCATTTATTTACTATTTTGTATCTTACATATTTCATTCTAGATATATCGGTATACTCTGCATATTTACTGTATTTCGGTAAATAGATGACAGCTTATCGGTAAATATTAAGAAGAAGGTTTAACAGAGAAATCCAACAAGTATTAAATTGATATAAGTTTTCAAGGTATTCATCTTATAGGACAAAAGATAACTTGAGATATAATTAGTGTTTATAAGAGTTGAAGGGTTTATTTAAGGATTAATTTTTGAGGCCACTAATTCACCCCCCCTCTCAGTTATTACTAACATGTTCAAATTCAATCTGTTTCACCCACTTACCACAATAAGCTATGGTAATATTAGAAGGGAGCACCTACTCTTTTTCCACATAAACACAAAATATAGAAAATATAATCCATTTCTTAAGTTTGGAAACCTTATCCATAACACAATACTGTCAAAGCGAGTTGGTAATAATCCTAAAAATCTTTCATCCCAAAATTTCATAGGAACCCAAATAAGGAACTTTATAGTTTCTAAACGTGGGTTGAAACTTGGACACCAAATTTCAATACAAAGTCCATTTATGCCCAAAAACCAAGGGTCATCTTGAATAATTCTAAAATAATCCTCCTCATAAAAAAAGGAAAATAGAAAGAAACCATATAGCATCAACTTTACCTCAACCTATCCACTAAGCTTCGTAGATCGAAGAATCAATTTGTGCACATTGTTGATATTGAGACAATTTTCATAAAATATCCCAACAAGAGATTTTACCAACCAAATTTCTGACTCAACAATGATAGAGTCACAAACAAGGAGATCTAACAAACCTTCCTACATTACCACATAAGGCTTACTGAAACTTGACCAGAATGAGTTCCTTATAGCCTCAATGCGTTGTCATTAGGGATAATTTCTTTATTATTCTATAATAATTTTAAAAGTTTCACTTGCTATTAAATTTTGACCAAATTTTTTAACTCACTTTTATTTTAACTTTATAAAGGAACTGGCTTGGTTTTCTCTCTATTTTCCTTGTTGTTTACTAGTTTAGCCTTTTTAGTTTGTTTCTATCTTTTTGAAGATTTTAGTCTTCCTTTAGCCATGTTATTTTTGCAAGGCATCGCTTCAGACCATCGGATGCAATAATCGGTAGTAGTCAGAATGTACCAGTGGTTGGAAAATGAGTTGGGGTTGATTTCCCTGATAAAATCAAATATCCATTGGGCGAAGGGTCTAACTTCAAAGACCGGCTACAAAGGCATGGCCGGGTTCCGCTCATGATGGGCCACAATTTGGCAAGTGTGGCACTTCCTCACGTGAGTGTAGACATCTTTAAAGATGAAGGGCCAATAGTATTTGACCCAGACAATTTGGTGGGTAGTGGCATTAGTTGAGCCATACCCATTCCCAAACTTCCCATGAAATTCTTAAATCATTTTAGCAGCTTGGTCTCGATCAATGCACCAGAGGTAAATCCCTTCATAGTTCCTATGAAAAGCGTTCCATTTTTAATCATGAAATGTGTGCTTTTCAACTGCAAGGTGCGACATTTTTTTGGGGGAAGCCCCTCTGGGCATCTGTTGTTGAGAAATAGGTACACAAGATCGGTATACCATGGGTCTTGAGTGATGGACTCCAATGCGTAAGTTTGGCATTCAATATTTGGAGTTCCTTTCATCATTGCTCTACATAGTCCCTAACCTCGGACTATATTCATTGGTTGCATTTCTAGATCATACTCTTGGAGGATGGTCATCCATTCCATCGGTGCTCTCCCAGTTCACTCTGCAACATCAAGGATTTCACATCCTGGTCCATAATGATAGCGTGCACTTTGCTCCAGAGAATATAGCGCCAAAATTTCTTCACGATCTAGACTAGAGAAAAAGCCTTCTTTTCTAAAGGTGAATATCAGACTTTGGAATTTTTGAAGGGGGAGCTCATTAAAGAAATGAGTCACTCTTCCCCTTTAACTTTCTGGGTTAGGACTGCTACTATGGAATGTGGTTAAGTGAAGGAGTATATATGAAATGAGAGGGAATAGTCTAGACTTTCCAGGATAGGTGGCTCCACTATGGTTTTTTTGATCTGAGAAAATTCTCATTTCACTTTGGGGCTCCACTTAATCTTCATGTATTTCTTCATGATATCATTGAGTGGCTTCACCATCTTGGCGAATCTAGTAATGAACTGCCAGACAAAGTTTATCTTTCTAAAGAAAGATCTCATCTCTTTCTTACTGTCAGACATCTGTAGATTCAACAGTGCTTCAACTCTCTCTTGGTAAATCGATATCCCCTTCTTAGAGATGATATGCCCGAGAACCTTCCCTTCAGTGACCCCAAATATGCATTTCTTAGGGTTGAGGGAAATTCCATACTAGTGACATCTCTTGCAAATTTGGGCAAGGTGGGCAGAGTGATCACGCCTATCCTGGGAGAAGACTATCAAATCATCCATGTAGATGATTATGCATCTATTTAATAGACCTTCAAATTCAATGTCCATGGCCTTTTGAAATTTTTCCCTTGCATTGATAAGGCCAAAGGGCATTCTTTGGTATGAAAACATTCCCCACTTGGTGGTGAACATTGTTTTGTCTCTATCTTTGTACTTAACCATAACCTGGTTATACCCAGAGTATCCATCTAGGAAGGACATCATTTGGGATCTGCTAACAATTTGTAATACCTCATCCAACAAGGGGACAGGGTGATTGTCCTTCTTGGATGCCTTGTTCAAATTGTCAAAATCCATGCAAAGGCAGATCTCACCATTCTTCTTTCGCACGGGGATGAGGTTGGCGGTCCAGTTTGTGTGTTGGATAGGAAAGATAATTTGGGCTGATAGCAGTTTATGAACCTCTTGATGAATTAGAGGTTTGATCAATGGGTTCACCAATCTTTGCTTTTGTCAGAAGGGCTAAGCATCTGGTTTCAGGGGGATGGTATGGGTCATGATGGATGTGTCATAGGTCTTCAAATCCTCATACCCCCACATGATTATATCAATGTATTCTTGGAGAACTGTGAGAATCTTCTCCTTCTCCTCTAGGGAGTAGGAGGTGCCAATGTGTACAAATTTTTCTTCATCAGCCTGACGAATGTTGACCTTTTTGAATTTTCCTCCCTCAAAGGAGGATGATATCTTCTCTTGGCCCTGGGGGTCTGAGTCAAAGAGGTTTTCAAGAGATACCATCCCCTTAGGGATGGTGTTGGTTGATAAGTCGATAATCCCATCATCTTCTTTAGCCTGCCCGATATCGTCATGATCTCTTTCTTCCACTATCTAATCTTTGAAGACACCAACATTGGCCATGAAGGCTAGGATATGTTGGTCATCCTAAAAAACCTGAAAGTGAGTGATATTTTCTAGGATAGATGGTATGGGGACCTTTTTAACGATCAACTTTGAATCACCCATCGCCCAGAGGCGGGTGATTCCTTTTCTTAGTTTGAACAGGAGTCGAAGGACCAAGGCCCTGTAATCCATGAGTTTATTCATGCAGTTAAAATATAGCCTATAAGACATGAGGAAGGATTTCCCCCTTGGGTAGATCAGTTCCACTCCAGCCCCACAGCCTTGCTTAGACCAGGATCCATCAAACTTTAGGGTCCATAGGTCATTGTTCATTTTCTTGGGCTGGGAAGGCGAAGTGGTGTTTGGATTAATTTTGGGA
Organism: Thuja plicata; assembly: GCA_018584345.1. Lineage (NCBI taxonomy): Eukaryota > Viridiplantae > Streptophyta > Pinopsida > Cupressales > Cupressaceae > Thuja > Thuja plicata. The sequence continues at coordinate 851,744 of MU226526.1, read as the reverse complement.
GGGTTGGGAGGAGTTTACTCTAGCTCTAACGGTGCATGGGTGAGATTTTCCTCTAGAGAAGCCCTTGGTTTTGATTCTTGGACAAGCAACACCTTAGGTGTACCGTTGAAATGATTACTAGGTCCAGGCAAATCTGCTTTGTGTTCTTCTTCCTGGAGGGCATTGATATGGTGGGTAGCAATGGTGATGCAAGGATCACACTCTAGTTTAGAACATTTATCATAGTGTACCTGACACCAAGTGTTGGAAAATAGTGTGGTGGGGGTGGCCGTTCTACCTTGTGAGTTTATCTCACCCCTTAGTTTCTTGTCCAGGTCCTAGATTCTCTGAACAACTATGGGATACTCCTCGGGGGTGAAATCAAATGTTAGGATCTCTAGGGGGTGATACACCCCGGGGGAAGATTTAGAGAATAGGACTTCATTTACCCTCCTGACTTCAGTGAGGGCCCACTTCATCCTAGGTTCACTCTCTACCCAGATTTGGTTTGACTGCCCCTCCTAGGGGAGCCACAAGTGGGAGAAGTCCATGGGGAAATACCCATTAAGGGCCTTAGACAAATTATGACTTAACAACATCCTATAAGTTTTGGGGATGTCCACCACTTGGATGTCTATTATGCTTGATATTTGGGGGTCTTGGATAAGCTAAATCTGGATGTTCTTCAGCTCACCTACCATTTTTATAGCAGTTTTGTCAAATTGGACTACTGTGCCTTTGGATGGAGTGGGAAAGATTCCAAGATTATGGCATATAGATAAGAGCATGACGTTTTCCAAAGTGCCAAAATCTACTAGGCAGTTGTGTAGGTTCTTCCCTTGTATGTTCAAGCCTAGTAAGAAGGGAGGATCCTTCATGTTTCCTTGGAAGGTGGCCGAATTGGCATCCTCAAATGTGACAGTCTTTAGTGGATGACTGACAGCTTTTGGGTTTCCCAAGTGCTTCATGAGAGGCTTCCTCTTCTCGAGATAGTTCAACAAAACCTCCATCAAGGTCATGGATGTGGTGGTTCTCTTTAACGCCTTAGTGATGTCAAACCTTTCCCCCTAAGTAAAGTTGGCTTCCCTCAGCTGGATCCTTAGCTGGGTTAGAGCCAGGCCCTTTCGGTGGGAAGGAGTGATTAGTTGTGTTATCCTGGGGGGAGGTATTCTTGGGAGGCATTGGCATGTAAATTTTCCCTTTGTTAGCCTAAATCTCAGTATTGTAGGGAGTCCAGGGGCTGGTAAAGGCATTGGCCTCAAAGGCCGGGATGGATTCATCAAAGAACCCCTGCAACTCGAGCTCTTCTTCATCCTCTTCATCTGTTCCAAAGAAGATGGTCTCACAGGTGAAGGTACTGTGAGTAGGCTCTTGTGTGGGTGATTTTGAGGGAGTAGAATCGATAGGTTATTGTCTGTCTGACTGGGAGATCATGATGATCTTCTCTAGTGTGGCACAGTTCACCTTGGAATGAGAGACAATGTCATGCAATCTAGACCAGTTGGTCAGGGGGTGGAATTCTGCAAGTTGCACAAAATGACTGGGTCCAACACCACCCTGAGTGGTATTTTGGTTCGGAGGAGGACCTTTGGTATTTGTGTTGTTGTTCCATTACTGTTGATTGGGCCGAGGCCCATTGTTATAGTTTCTTCCTTTGGAATTGGTATTTCATTATCCAGAGAAAAAAAACTCTCTGGGAATTATGGTTGTGAGGCATGGAAGGCCTCACCTTCAAATGTCCCATGTCCACAGTCAGGGATGACACCAATCGCTAGAGGGATTCAACCTCGGCGGACAATTGGGTATTTGCGTCATAGTGTGACAGTTGTTGTGGTTGGTTCCCAGGGAAAGTGGAAGAAACTCCCAGAGTTGAGGACGACAATCCTCCAGCCCCATGCAACTGGAAGAAAGGTACTCTGGAGAGTTATGTCAATGGTTGTTGCATTTTCTGGGGCTAGTTCCAAGGAACAAATTTGAGACCTGGTATTGTCTGGGCTTGCGATGGATAAATGTATTGGGCCTGCTGGTCTATTAGTGGTGTTGGGCCCATGTCCATTGTTGGGGCACCCATTGCTAGATTGAGGTTGTATCCCCCAACATAAGAAGTTCTTTTGGGTATCATGTTGAATAGGGTGCTATGTCCAATCTCACTGGGAACTTTTCTCAAACCGTGAGGAAAACTCTAGGGCCAGGTTGTAAACCTTTGCTAGAGTATACCATTCATTTGTGACAGTGGTTCTCCAAAGGAGGGTGGCAAAAATGGGGTCTAGAGCATTCAGGTATGTCTGGATGGTCATGTCAGTGGATGGGATAAAGGGGCCCGTACACCGTTTCAAGGCATGTTGGAACCAATGGTTGAATGTGGCAAGGGGTTCATTTGGTTCCTTCCTAATGGAGATAAATTGGCTATGAGACCACGTTGGGTCCATGTGAATGCAGATGGTTTCTAGGAAGGTGTCTTCCATATCCTTCCAATGTTTGATGGAGTTGGACGACAAGTTGAGGTACCAGTTTAACTCATTCTGTCCTAAGGACAAAGGGAACATCTAGGTCACAACATCCTAATGTTGGACATGATGTTGATTCATGGAATCCTTATAGGCTTGGAGATGTTTTTCTATGGTTTTGGGGCCTAGATGCTCATATCTAGGATAGATCTTCTCTGAATGCGGAGGAATATCATTGGAAGCACCAGGGAACTACCACATTGGGGACCCAATGTTGCCAAAGTAATTTGCCATTGGGGCTGCTATATTTTTGCTAGGTTGAGTGTTGGTCCCTGAGGTTATCTGAGGAGCTTGGGTATTCTGAGGTGTAGAAAATCCCAAGAAAAGGTTGGCAGGTTGCTTGGTCTTTGGGGTCCTTTTCTTTTTAGTATGAGGCTCGAGTTCAACAAAATTTTTGGGATTCGGGGCTGATCGAAGGATTCTTTCAAAGCTCGTGGTCAAAAAAGACCCTATCCCACTAAAATTTTGAATCCTAAAACTATGGCTTGGAGAACCGTCAGGCGATGTGAAATAAAAATCTTTTGAAGGGGACGAGCTCATGCCCTCCTTCTAGCGCCAGTTTCTGTTGATGGGACTTTGTGACCGATCTCATCAATAGAGGAAGAGTTGTCACCAGGTATTGGGGTACCGGCCAACTTTGGCTGTAAAGGTTGTCCAAGGAATAAATTCTTGGGGCCTTCAAGCACTTGAGTGTCAGGTCTCAGCAATGCGGGGAGCTAATTTGGGAAAATGATTATTTTTGCTTGGGGAGATAGCTAGTTTTGACTGGTCTTCTCTGGGGATTTTGGATATGGGTTAGAGTTTCCTGCAAGCACACGTGAGTTTACCAAATAAATAGAAAAAGATAGATCAAGGTTAGGAGTTTGTGATTCTACTTATAGTCATGCAATATATCTTAACATCAATAATGCTCTAATGAACTATACTAAATACTAAATGCATACAAAACTATCACTTCATACATATTCAATAGCAAGGAGGAATGAGATCATCTAATCTAACAAAACATCAGAGCAAAGGAGATTAGATACATACAGCACAAAATAGATATTTCTAACTTGGAGATCATAACACCAACAACATCATTGCCAAAAACTCTTCCTTCTTCATTAACAAAGTGTTCCAGCAGCACTGGTGTGTACATCAATGGCCTCAAGGGAGCATCTAATATCTAAGAACTACTAAGCATTGATCTCTGCAACTACTAGAAATGAAATGCTGATAATATTGGACTGCAAAATAATGAGTTTTGATGACCCTTGAAATGAGGTCGGATCTCTTATTTATAAACATAATGTGCCCTAAAATTAACATAATCTAACTGTACACTCAACATTAAAATATAATATCTGATGGGTGGTACTACCTACACCACTTACAATCACCTCAAAAAGAGAAAAGCTCTGACAAGACAAAGGAAGAAGACAATAAAAAAGGATGGAAGAATCAACCTCGAGAAGAGTGCCAGAGTAAGAATAGAAGAAATATGATCTTCTTAGAGTTCAAGGCTACATGCCTCATTAATGTGAAATGTGGCTCACTGTTATCGATGCTCTGGGTAGTTAATGCTGGAGCGGTGCCTTAGGAAAATCACTTGTTAGAGCCATTCCTCCATCTGACACACCTCATTAGGATCACCTACCTTCTGACCCCTTTTATTAACTGTTGGATAATGATTGGTCAGCTCTGGAGAACCTGGACACAGGTCACTGAATGAATACAAAACTTTAGATCTCAAATTTTGGAGTCCGGGAGCTTACACTCAAAGAATAATGAATCTTTAAAAATACACCTTGCGGGTGAAAAGCTCTGGAGTCCAGAGAACTTTATTGTCCCTTGTTGTTCTTGAAAGCCTCCAAAATTTGGCTAATTTCATCTCTATATCACTAGTACATTTGAGGTCAAATTCTGACGGCCATTTGTCAGATTTCCAATGCTCATTTGTCTGTATTTTGACACATGAGTCCGTCGCCATTTTTGCGTAGGAAATTATGATAGAAGACACATCCGTCAGTTTACCGACACCACATCACGTCAGAAACTTGCACATGACAATAGCTTTGTGATGGCATTTCTTGTGATTCATCCATCGGTATTCTGACACCATGACCTATCAAAAATATACAATCTCTGTTGGAAATAACTGTTGAAAACATATCCTTTCCGACAACAGTTTCCACCTAATTTTGACAGATATACCTATCGGATATATAGCATTACTATCAAAGTTTCTGTCAAAAAAATTCTATTTGCGACAATGTAACTATCGGAATAGCAACAGTCATGCATAATTTCTTCGATAGGTTGCCCTGTCGAACATATAGCATTGTTGTCGGAAGAATTGTCGTAAATTATGATTCTCTGACATTTTAACTGTCGAAGGTATAGCATGGCTGTAAAAAATTAATTATGAAATGTTGAAAAACTAATAGATATGCACATTAAAGATAAAACAACTCAACAGACCATCATAGGTTCTCTCTTTCTTTGGTCTATATTATTGACAGAATGTTTTACCTTTCATTAGCTCATCAAATCTGGGGATTTGAAAGAATTTAATAGAATATTTTCATGACAACGTATATTATTTAAGTTGACATTGCACAAATTTATCTACTTCACACACTTGTAGACTATGAGGACGGTGATAAAGAAGCATGACCATGGTAGGAGATGCTTCTTTATCGCCATCTTCATAGTATACAAGTGCGCAAAGTAGATAAATTCGTGCAACATCAACTTAAATAATATATGTTGTCATGAAAATACTCTATTAAATTATTTCAAATCCCCAGATTTGATGAGCTAATGCAATGTAAAACATTCTATCAATAATATAGACCGAAGAAAGAGACAACCTATGATGGTCTCTTGAGCTGTGTTATCTTTAGTCCTAGCTACTGTCCTAGCTACTTGTCGAT
>MU226526.1:769317-790250 GCA_018584345.1 Thuja plicata | reverse complement strand
TCTCATGGTGTTGGATCTTGAAGCTTTCTCTCTCCTATCTTATGGTAATATCTTTTCATGCATTAACTCGCTTAGATTCTTTCCTGGTATTGCTTATTTACATATTTCTTTTTCCATTTCTAACAAAGTTTCTGTGAAAGGTATGGGATTATAATATCATACTCATCCCCATATCACCCACAGGCTAATGGACAAGCAGACTCTAGCAATAAAAGTATATTGAAGATACTGAAGTGGACTCTGGAACAAAATAAGAGAACATGGCACAAAAAATTGAAATTAGCTCTTTGGGCTGATAGGATAAAACTAAAGAAGGCAAGTGGTAAGTCTCCTTTTAAGTTAGTATATGGTTTACAAGCAAGATTGCCAATTACCAATCTATTACCTGTTTGCCAATTCATACAAGAAGAACATTTAGATGTCTCTGAAAATATGCAAGATAGAATGAAACAGTTGATTGAATTGGATGAAGCAAGGAGAAATAGTCAGAGAGAAAATATAAAGTTACAACAAAAGATGAAATATCTGTTTGATAAAAGGGCTACTGAGAGAAAGTTCCAGGCTGGTGACTTAGTTCTCTAATGGAATGCAAGGGCAAAGGACAAAGGTAAGCACAAAAAATTTGAGTCTTTGTGGCTAGGACCTTATATTATTTTAGACAATTTTGGCAAAGACTCATATTTATTAAAAAATATGGAGGGAGAAAGTTTTGAGTTGCCTGTGCATGGGTAATTTTTGAAGCCTTTCTTTGAGTAAAAATCAAAGCAATGCACAAGTGAATATGTATCATATTTAAATCTTTCCTTTCTCTATTTGTAAGGTTCTATAAATATTTCCCTTTCTGTTTTAGGTGTTCTGCTCTATTTTTTGATGAGGTTTGCAACCAGAGATTCTGTGGTTCTTTGCCATAAACTGTGTTTAGTCAATCCTCATTAGAGCCACTGTTGGTTGTATTTACAGGTTCTAATCTCTTTACCAAATTTTTATGGTCCTCATGCCTATTTCTTGCCTAAAAAAAGAAGTCTCTCAGTTTATTTGTCTTTTCCCTGTTGTGATCTTCAGGCTTTCAGGTCAGAACCCATGAAAAATTGCAAAGCCTCAAAACCCTAGGTCTTGTTTATTAGGTAAAATTGAGAAAAAACATTAAACATTTATCTCATTTATATTTTGGCATTACTTTTTGGAAATCACTTGAGTCATGTGTTGAATAGCTTGGTCACCTAGTCACGTAATCCGGATGGCATATTCCTTTGTTCCTAGAGACTTGGTGATTACCTTATGTCAGGATGTCTCTAAATGAATTGGATTATTATTTTAGCTTTAAGAGATTTGGCGGAGCTCTTCATGTCATGTAGTCTACAAAAATAATGGCGGTTAAGTGAAAATGGCTGAGATTCGCAACTAACCGTATGTAGTTTGAAATGAAACATAGTTGGGTTGTCGCCAGATTGAGATGCTGAGTCAACTTTCAATTCAGTGGTGCATAGATGAGTGATAAATGAGACATGTGTCCAAAGGTGAAGTGACTAAAGTGCTTGTCGCATGGTCTCTAAATGGAAAAATACTATTCAGTGACTAAGAGACTAAGTATAAAAGCTTGTGTTGTCGTGAAGTCTCCAGACGATTTAAGGGTATGTTATATTACTCAGTGATTTAGCGGGAACCGTTAGATATAATGATTCAGAGATCCTATGGTGGTCGTGAAGTCTCCAAATAAAAGGTCCCAAAGGAAAAGGTACTTGTGACTAAGAGATAAGGGTATGTTGTGTGGTCGCCAGATGAAATGAAGGCTAAAGTGCTTGTCACATTGTCTCTGAAAGATAAGTCACTTAAAATTGGTATTCAATGATTAAGCGACTAAAGGTAGTCACGGGGTCTCGTAAATAAAAGCAATCATTCAACGACATGGAGATAACTATGAAAGTTAAGAGTAATGGTCAGTCGCGGAGTCTCTGAATAAAACATGAGTTAGAATTTTCATCTAGTAACTTTGATTTACACAGTCGCGTGATCGCTAGAAGTAAACTGTGGTTAACTAAGACAGGGAAAGTTACATAGTCGTTAAGTCTCCAGAAGAATCAGGGGTTAAAGACTTGGGTCAGCAACAAGGAGATTATACACAGTCACATAGTCGCTTAATATGAAATCATAAGAAAAGGCGACAGTGTCTGACATGACAACATGAATCATTCAGCGTCCAATGATAAACTTGGATATTGATTACTATGTAAAAAGGGTAGCTGAGATGTATGACAGAGAGCCAATCACCATGAAACATGTCATCACATGCAAATTTTATAAAGTTTTTGCATATATATGAATTTGATTTCCTGTCACACTCATGGGCTATGGTTAGGGCTAGGTTTTCAATTAATTCATAGCATGCTGAAGTGAAGACATGAATTGATGATTTTCAAAATGATGAGCCGTGTAATTTGAACAATTACTATAAAGAGTTGATCGAGGGTTCATTTTAACTTACATTGCTTTCAGAATTTTAGAGCTAAGAAGTGCTAGGTATTCTAAGAAGAGAGAAGAAACTAGAGAAGTTGCAGAGTATTTAGTTGATCAAGAGGCTTTGAATTTCTAAGAGTTGTGCACAAAGGAGTAAAGTGAGTCTTGGAAATAGATTTGTTTCAATATTAGTAAAGAAGAAGGGATTCAAACATAGAAAACATGAGCAAAGTAGTTAGTATGACTTCTACCAGCGGGAGAAGTGAAGATGCAGATGAAGACTCCAAGGGGAAATGGAATTACTCAGATGAATTCCTCAGATAACTACTAGGTTCAACTCAGAATAGGAGGGAAAATGCTAATCTTCTTAAAGATGACTACCACAATATCAGGGATGGTGAGACTCCAGGGACAATAGGTTTTTCTCCTTTTAACTACTTTTTAAAGAATTCTGATAAACCTATCCCAATTTCAAACCCTTGGACCTGTGGTTTAGCTAGATTGATTGTTCCTAATGTCTACATAGATGTAGATTTGTTCTTAGGCCTCGCCAGTCATTATGATGTATTGTCTAAGACAATTAAGAGGAATGATGGCACTGCCCTGCTCATCCTAAATAGAAATTCATTTATGCAAGCTTTTGGTTTGTATAGTACTATGTCTACCAGGATTGACATTACTAAGCAAGAGGCAAGGTACAATTTGAAGCCTGGTATTACTAGGGCAACATTGCAGAAACACATGTTCAAGGAGGTGAGAAACCATCTTGGTCCTATGTCTAGGACAAGCCCTTACTACTTCAAGGACTTGCATTTCTACATTAAATACATTGCCTATGCCCTATGTAGAGTGCTAGGGATAGATGGGGAAGCAGATAAGATCAATGCCAGGATATTGATGATGGTGCTAGATTTGCAGGAGGTACATTCTAGCACTAGTTAGGATTATATACAATATATCATTGATAAGATGAACAAGGGATTCATAGCAACTAAGAAGAAAATGGTGGATCCTAAGGAGAAAGAGCCCAAGTTCTTACATTACTCCATCCTCATGCATCTCCTATTGTATTATAATTTTGTGATCATGGATGTAAGTAATTTGACCCCTCAGAGATTTAATCAAGATGGACCTAATCCTATCTATTTCTAGATAAATATTTGGAATTATACATCCAGGGATTGTGATTGCTGTGCATTTTAGAATTGGATTGTGTATCCAATAGTACAGAGCCTAAGCATCAGCAGGACAAGGGTCCCAATTAAGGTTATGCAAATGCTAAGGCCTAGTGAATATTTGGATAAATGGGAGGGAGACCACAATTGGGGAGATTTCCTCTTAGAATAGAACTATACCATAATTAGGGTATATGGATGTATACATCCACCTCATGTATTGCATTACCATGTGCCTGTAAGAGTTGCTGCCATGGAATTTGTTTGGCAATTGTTGTTAACAGATAATGAGCACTTTGCATCACACAGGAAGGGGACCTTAACCCCTAGACAATTCAAAATTTCATATTTTACTATTGGCAAAGGTGCCATTGATTCAGTTAGCCAGTGGTTAGAAAGTTGTAGAATGGGGACAGCCTCATATAGATACATTGATCCTAAAGGCTTCATGGCAGGAGTCCGGAAATTATATACTCCCATAATTCCCAATACAAATGTCCATTGTGAATGTATTGAGGAGGATGCAATAAGGAATATTCTTGATGAAGATGAAATCAAGACAAGGAGGAAAAGGATTCAGGAGTTGCTGAACCTTGAAAGACAAATCAAAAGAAATGGGTTGGATTTTGGAGGTTTTTACCCTAACCTGCCATATTTTGACAGAATAAAAGCCATGATTGATAATTTTTATGTGCTTACTAAACAATTGGAAACTGTTCTTGATAAGAAAGGTGCCCAAGGGCTAGATCATTCAGAATCTGAGTATGAGAATAGTAGTGACAGTGACTATGCCCATCCTACTAGATATGTTCAACCTGAGCAGGATGTTGTTGAGATACCAGAGTTGCAAGGAGATGAAGGACACATCATTGATTTAACAGAGGCCACACAATCTGATGATGTAGAGGAGTCTTTAGCTAAAAGGAAAAATATTGAAATAGGCCAGCCTTCAGTTGAAAGGAAAGAGAAGAAAAAAGACAAAGCAAGTGCCCTAGTGCTTGGAAATAGGTTAGATGACCATAACCTAAGAAAATTGATTAGGGAGGGAAATAAAATGAAACCTGATATGGAAGAGAATGTTGAATTACCCCTTAAGGCTTGTTTTGATGAAAGAATGATACATCAACAACAGTTTCTAAGTGATGATAATCTCATCAAGACCGAGGAGCTTAAAGACTTCCTAAGGAGGTGTAAAAAGGAAAAAATTAGAGCTTAGTTAACTGTTGAAAGGGAGGAGATAGTAAAAAATGAGGCCCTAGTGGCCCTAATCATATGACCCACACAGTGAGGAAATCTCACCTAATGAAGCCAGAAATATGGTATTGGATAGTGGCATATTTCTTGCTGAGGGTTGGGATTTGGCTTCTGCCTTCATAATTGATCAAATACGAAAGCAGCCAGATTTGAAGATGTCAAGTGAGATGAAAATAGGGGATATGGTTAAAGGATTTGGGTATATCCCAAAATCTCAAGCCTTTGCAATGTGGAACCTTTGCCCTAAGGACCAGAAGCCTCAGTTAGTAAAAATTCAAGAAAACATGGTGGGCAATCAAATGGTCTTGTCTATACAGAATACAGGGGATTTTGAAATATCCTAGATCATGACACATTGGGTACACTTGAATGAGGACAAGAGAAAATAGTTGTCTGACAAATGTAGCATGTTGATAGAGGAGACCAGTGCATTGGCCAAAGACCGAGAAATGTGCCAGATCAAGATACATCAGCAAGATCAGGTGATTGCAAAGTTATTAAAAGAATTAGAAGAAAAGCCTGAGGTGATATATGTGCTTGTACAACCACAGCCTTTGCAAATTGAAGATAAGGAAAAATCAGAAGAAGTGGTTGAGAAGGAGGATATAGGACAAAAGAAAAATGGAATTGCCTTGAATGCATTTAAGGGAAATCTACAACACAGAATTGAATTCTTGAAGGATAAGAGTGATGTTGTCCTTAATGCCTTTAACAAATTGCCAGCATTGCATGCTGAGGTCATGGGGTATTTTTCTATATTAAACCCTCATTTTACCAAATGGTCTACCAAGGTGCAATTGTTTGAAAAGCTTGCATCTTTGCAAACCCTAAGATCAGATTCGCCAGAGATAGTAAAAGATGTGGAAGATGAGATCAAAAATGTCAATTTTTCTCTCTCATTTTTCAAGGAAAATTAAATTAGATAGAGGTTAAACTGAGCCTCTTTGCTGCAGATTTTAATAGATCTGTTCCTTCCCTAAGAGGAGAAAATGATCAAGTAAAGGCTTTAGATACCTGGAGGAATGAGTTTGACAGCAAGATGCCTAATAATGAGACATTTATTTTGCGATCAGATTTAGACATTGAGGGATTTAATAAGATATTAGATGAGGCATTCAAGGCAGAAACTGACATTAATAAGTTTCTATTGGATGTTAAGAATATCACTGATGTTAGATGGGAGAGGAAAAAGGTACAAGTGCAGGCCACTCAAGACTTCAAGTGGCCATTATATGATGAAGTGACAACATGGGAACTGATCAGTAGGCCCAAAAAAAAGAAGCCCATGATGGAGGAAGAAATTTTGGATGACGAATAAAGGTGAACACTTTGCACTTCACTATTGAGGATAATGAAGGCAGTTATTGCTAAATAAAAGTAGGTGAGCATATAAGCATGGTCATCTGAGCTCAACATAAATGTTACCAGCTACCATGAATATTCTCAAAGTGAAGGTGTCAGATAAAGTAGAGAAGAAAGAATATCAACTTTCATCTCTTGACTTTGTCTTTCCATCGCTTCTTCTTTCTCCTCTTTTGTCTTTTCTGTAGTTTTAGGGTTAGGTTTCTGAGACCATATGAAGCTTGTTGCATCCTAAAGAAAAGGATTCCAAGATGGTCAAGAACCTATAAATAGTCAAAAGTTATAATTGTAAAAGAGGATGAAATATATTGCAAAATTAGACTTTCTCAATTTGTGTCTGTGTTTTCAAGCTTCAAAGCTTTTTCATGTATGAAAGTAGGATCATATCAATAAAATACGGTGCAATTTTACTCTTTTCTATTGTTGTCTCTTTATTTCCTGTGTATGCTTTTTTATGTTTAATTTTGCAAGGCATTTTGAAGCATTTTGGTTACAAGGTAACTATTTAATTACTTACAAGTTTCTTTCATATAAAGAACTAAGTTTTGTGAGTAGTTTTAGGAAGCATAACAGTATTCAAGGATTTGATACAGTATTTTACAGGTAACTAGATAATTTGTAAGGCAAATTATCTAAATTGCATGTAGGTTGTAAGGCAGCTTATAGTATTTTGTTTTTGTGAGACTTTAAGCTTATTGACTCTGTAACCCAAAGGATAGGCACTGATCTAGGTCTTGGTTTGATAATCTATCATCATCCAAGTTTTCAAAATTATTCAAAATTATTTCAATCAAAATACTTCTGTTACTAAAACAAACAAACTGAACTCAGTAAGGACTCATGTCAGTAGGACACTGTCCATTTTAGTGATTGCTTGGAGAGTGAATCATTAGGTTATTCCTCCTAAAAATAAAAGGAAGAAGGATGCAAATCCTTATCTCATTGGTTCATGTTATCAAAACCATAGCCTGGCTTATACTACTCTATTTCAAATCTATCATTGCAATCTCTAAAGTATTCTATAAGTTGTTACAGTGAGGTTTTAGGTGCATAACCAGTGAATGAATTAATCCACCAAATACATGGGCTGAAGTATCAGCAATCTTCAAATAGGTAATACATGCCTGAGTCTGTAGAGATCAAAAATGAAGGAGGTGATAATAGATATCCCCAGTGTTATCAAATACCTCAGCAATTAGCCTTTCTCTTGCTTAAAAGAGGTTGCAAATTCAAGTATATAAGGTATACTATCATCATTAGGTAAGTGTTGCAAGAAAAAGAGCTAACAAGGCACACTGTGATTTTACTTAATAAAAAACAAATGATTTTAGATATTCTTAGTATGCATTCCTTAATTGAAATGATTTTTCTTAAATCAAGGCTAGGGACATATGAGTTTGATATCTATAAATGTTAATTTAGGAGGAACTTCAAAAGAACTTATAAATATTAAATTACATTAGACTATCTAAATTCATTTTGCATTTATATCATATAAAATATAGTAACATTACTGTAAATTGAATAATCAAATTTGTAATTGAACGGTTTAAAGTAAATCTTAAATCAACAATTACGATTTAGCTGGGATAGTCTATTAAAAGAAATAAATTATTAAATAAGAAAAGTAAATAAATAAGTAAAGAACTTTAACCAACATTGATCACGCTATCTGAAATGGGTGAACTTGAAAGCCTGTCATAGACATTCCCTTCTAGCTAGTGGAGTTCCTTATGAATGTGCAAAGATGGCGGTACCAGGCTATGTGATTGTATAGTGTTAAGGAAAAAGATTGAGGAGTGGGAGTTTCCAGGTTCAAGCATAATCATTTGCTGCAATTTCCACTCTAATAGATTTTTTTAAATATTTTCCAATAGCTACTTATTGTAGCAAGAAAATAACTTATATATATATATATATATATATATATAAGTTGACAGATATAATTCTCAGGCGTCTATTGTATTGAGACAAAATGATGAAAATAGGTACCTCGAGAGGATATCTCCTAGATTATTATTATTATTATTATTATTATTATTATATGTGTGTGTGTGTGTGTGTGTGTGTGTGTGTGTGTGTGTGTGTGTGTGTGTGTGTGTGTGTGTGTGTGTGTGTGTGTGTGTATTGTCATGACGCAACATGAAGGATGACATTATTATTTTTAATTATATGATAATATTGTACTTAGGTTATTTTTATATTATTTTAAATCTAGAATAGTAATATTACTGTGTAGGGCTGAGAGTTAGGATTAGTATCATGGTTAGGATTAGGGTTTTAGCTAGGATTAGTATCATATTTAGAGTTAGGATTAAGATTAGGGTGAGGGTTAGGGTGAGGGTTAGGAGATATGGTTAGGGTTCGGGTATGTTAGTACTATCAAAATTTCTATGGTTCCAATGTTTTTTTAAGGTGTTTTGAGTTTGGTTTTATGTCTTTTGTGTCTCTGGTTCTTAACCCCTTGGTCTATCTCGACAAAAAGGTTCAAAAACCCTAAACCCTTGAGTATGTTATAAAATGACATTAAATTTTTATCACTTAATTCACTTAAACCCATGTCTTCTAAGTCTTTGAGCGTAGCCATCACTTTAATATTCCATAAGTCCTAGCGGGGTCAACAATAAGTTTTCCTAAGTGTAAATATCCCTGATGTACTTTATGCTTTGCATCTATCCAAAAAGTCACTTTTAATACTATGGAAGGTGCATTCCCTCAATCAAAAGATGTGTGAAAGATACCCTTCAAGGCATCATGCCATGTTGCCAAGTATCGGTCTGAGGTCATTGAGACTCGCTTCTTCTTAGCCAGTGGTGAGTTAAAGACATATCAGATCAAAATTGATCCAATGGTGGGAATGTTGCCTTGATCTCAAGATGCATGCTGGTTAGTCTTCAAGGCATTGCAATGGGATGACACATGGAGATGGTGGGCCAGAGAGGGATTTAAATGAAAATAATGCAATCATTAGATCAAATATCAATCAACGGTAGGCGTAATGCCTGGATTAAAAGTTACTCAGATTTTATCCTTCACAAAAATGTGACTGAATGCCATGTGGAGGTAAGTGGGACCAAATATGCCATGTTACCAAGGTAGTTTCTAAATGGTTAGATCTGTTCAGATCTAACAGATGGCACTTTACCACTGAGAAAATTTTCAAGGTAAATATTTTTTTCAGCTTCACGCCTAGATGCCATGTGGAAAGTGCCCGAGGTTAAAAAAAGGTTAACACATGGTCAGATTAATTCCCATCCAGCGGCCGTTGCATTTCCTAAAATAGAAAGTTCACAGTGGTTACTGATCAAGGCATTGCATCTGATCGACACGTGTCTCATTTGATGGATGGGATAAGTGGGGCCGAAAGAATAAAGGTGGAGTAGATCTCTTTTGATCTAATAGTGGGCATCATACCTTAAAGCAGAGATGCAAGGATAATACTCTTCAAGGAATTGCAACAAAGCAACATGTAGAAGATTTGATCGTTGGCTTGCAGATGATTTTAAAGAAGATCGATGGTGATGTTTTAAAGTAGATTAAAGTTTTAACCTTGACTGCTGATGATGTTTTTCGAACAAGGTGTAGTCATTGCAACCAAATTTCAAATATTTAAATTGTTTTCATTAGGGTTTCAAAGTGGTGGACTGTGTCATTTGTTGAAGATCAATAAATTGATGAATCTTATCTTCTGGGTCATCTCTTCATAGGTGTAGGATGTTATGTGAGGGAAGGTTGGGCAGTTTTGAATACATTTATGTAGAGAATGTTTCTTTAGGGATTTTGAATAGTTTATTAATCAGTTTCAACCCCATCTTTGTTCTTTTTCCATTAATGAAGGGTCCTTTCTAGAGGTGTATAAACAAAGATCAACTTATGTTCTCTAGGTGTTGAGTTTTTCAAGAACGGTTAGTTTGTATTTGCAGTTATGAAATGCCAAGTATTCCTCGGAGTAATTAATGCAAACAAGATATTCCATTCAATGTTCCTTCTGTAGGGCTTTGTTCTTCAGCTTCCCAAGATGGATGGTGGCCAGATCAGATTATTCAACATGATGAATTAAAGGAAGGTTTCAACTTGCTGATGACAAAGCTGCTTGGTTGTTGTAATGAGTTAATTTCCTTTGTCATGTAATAATCTAAATTGTTTATCCCTAACCCTAAATGATCCAAAGATTTTTTCAATCCTTGATCTATAAAGGGATTTTCAAGATCATTTAAGGGGGCTAGAAACTTGGGGAAGTAACATAAAGCATTTAGTTGTATACTTTTTATAGTGAGATTATAGAAGATGTATATCTAGAGAGTGTCAATATACAATAGAAGGTTGCAAGTCTTTTGCATTTATTGAAGTGGTATATGTTTTGAAATAGATTGAAATAGGAACATGATTCCTTTTACTTAATACAGTATTCTAGATTCAAGTCTCTCCCTAGTGCTTATCTTTTGAATTGTGAATTTTCTAATTCATTGCATGGAGTTTGTCTGTGTATATGTCATTTGTCCTTACTTTTGATCTAATTTCAAATCAAAAAATGCTATGGATATAACATAAGTTTATTTGGCTTTTCAACATAAGGATCCTATAAGAAGTGTTTGGTCTAGGTTATCTATATTTATGGCTTTGAATCTTTGATAGCAGTTATTTCCTTGTGTTCTATATCTGTAGTAAACACTCTTGCCCAATGGATAAAGCACTGATCAGGAACTAGTATATTCTACACTGATATATATCTAGTTGAATTTGGCTATATTCTATCCCTTTTAAACATAAAAACCAGCTTAGTTCTTTATATTTTGTGGTTGTTGGTTATATGTCCTTCATGGTAATGGAGAGTCAATGAATAATTGGTTTCCATTTAATAATTTCTTTCCATTATTTGTTGTTAAAATCCAGAGTTATAAAGAGTTGTGAAGAGTTGAATATCTATCTGGATTAGGTGTGCCCGCCTTGATTTTGTAGAGCTAGAAGTGTAGAGGATAGTCTTGTCCTTATAGTTGGTCCAGTTACCTTGAAGATCTTCCCATACTTGGAGCTAACCACTCTTAAAATTAATCTCAATGTATATTGGTAGCTTTCAAAGCATAAATTTTTTTAAGCACCACCACAATATAGCATTTAGAGCTAGGATTAGTGCCATGATTAGGGTTAGTAGCAGGGTTAGGACTAGGGTCATGGTTATCATTAGGGCTTAGAGTTAGGATTAGTATTATTGTTAGTTATAGGCTCATTTAGGCTTATGGTTCGGGTTAGGCTTTAATGTTTGAGTCAAGATTTAGGGTTACTATTTGAACTATGGTTTAGGGTTTTGGGATAGGATTATTGTTAGGCTCATATATAATTATATCCTATTAGGATTATGGTTAGGATTAATTTTTTAATTAGAGTTAGGTATATGATTTACCATTAGTATTTTGGTCAGGGTTAGGGTTTTCATCATGATTAGTATTATGGTTAGTGTTAAGGTCTTGATTAGGCTTAGTATTTAAGCATAGTAATAGGATTTAGGGTTTAGGATATATGGTTTAGGATATATGGTTTACTATTTAGGATTATAATTATGGTCAAGATTATTGTTATAGTTAATGTCCACATCATGGTTAGTACTATGGTTAGGTGTTATGATTAGGGTAATTTACATCATGGTTAGTATTATAGTTAGGGTTAGGACTTGTATTAGAGTTATGATTAGGATTATGATTTAGGGTTTATGATTAAGGGTTAGCATTTACATTATGGTTAGATTTAGATTTTTATTAGTGTTAGGGTTAAAATTATTGTTTAAGATTTAGCATTAAGATTATAGTTTGGGTTAGATTTTATATCTTGGTTATTATTATTAGGGTTACAATCAAAGTTTAGGATTATGATTATGGTTAGGCTAAGAGTTTATATCATGGTTGGAATTATGAATATGGTTAGGGTTAGAATAAGTGTTATATTTTTTTCATGGTTATGGTTAGGTTTCTGGGGTTTGAGTTGTTATCTTTTTTAAGATTAGGATTATGCTTAGAATTATGCTTTAATATTTAGGTAAGGGTTTAAAGTAAGGTTTAGGATTATTGTTTAGGGTTTAGGGTTAGGACTGGGGTTAGGCCATTATGATTAGGGTTAATATATAATGATATTTTGTTATGATTATGGTTAGGTTTAGAGTTTTGATTACGATTAGTATTTAGGGATTAGGATTAGGACTATTGTCGAGGTTAGGTTTTACATCTTGTTCAGTAGAATGAATAAATTTAAGGTTTTGGTGAGGGTTAAGGTTTAAGTTTAGTAATAGGATTTTGATTTAAGATTTAGAGTTAGGATTATGGTTAATGTTAATAATTACATCATGGTTATTATTATAGTTATGTTTAGGGCTAGGATTAAGATTAGGGTTATAGTTATAGTTAGTATTTACATCATGGTTATTTTTTAAAGTGGTAGGGAAAGGGCCCTAAACCCATATAACAATAATTCACTTTTCAACACAAAAGAAAAGCTTTGGACCACCATAGTTGAAATCCACTAGAACCCAGTACTAAAAAAAATAAGAAAACTTTAGTGTAGAACTATAAGCTTCCCCTAATGTAATAGTATTATCATTATAAACTATACTATTGTCTTTCTTCATCTAATAAAAGTAGCAAAAAACTCTTTTTTCTATATAGAAGGAGTCGTAGAGTCCCAATTTAAACAAATAAAACCAATAATAAAAAACCAAAGAAAAGTTTAATTAGAATGACTATATCCATAAAAACATAATAGATAAGTTCAAAGAAAAGTAATAAACTATCATTGATTTTTAGAAATAGTCTCTTAATCCTTTGAGAGGAAATGGAGTTCTTTCTAACAGTCTTATTTATCTTTGCCCTGGGATTCCTCCTCATCCTTATCATATTGTTCCTTCTTCTTGATATTGTTCCTCAATCTTGTTTTTTCCATGACCACATCAATGATAATTTTCTTCGCAATGCTGACCATTAAACTGGAAAGAGAAGAAATAGCAATATTAAACTGCTCTTTGGTAATAGTAGAGGTGATAAAATTTTGTAGACTCATTACTTTATCCTAGGGAACTTTAATTTGATCCTAAGTGCAATTTTCATTCCTAGGCCCAAGAATGGGAGTAGGGGAGTTCTTATTCAAACCAACTTCATTAGGAGAAACATGAGAATCGTATACAGTTTTCAATGTTTCTTTAAGATCATCAAGGTTCACAGTTATCCTTGGGGACTTTTAATATTCAATCTCATCGCTATCCTGATCATTTGAATTGTCAAAGGTGTCACTTTCCTCTAGCTCATATTCAGGTTCTATCTCAGGGACAACTTGCTTAGCACACATTTTTTTCTTTTATTTCCTTTTTCTTCCTCAGACCAGCATACCTACAATCACTAGAACTTATCTCATAATCCATTTATCCTGAGATAGAGTCTTTTTTTTCTGACTTGAAACTTGAGATTATTGTCCTTATCAAAATTAATAATTCTCTTGTTAGATGTAGAGTTGGTTTTGCTCAACTTGAGAGTGATAGATTTACTTCTTGTGGCTTTCCTTTGAGTCACGGTAGTGTCAAGGTGGGCTTCTTCAAAAGATATTTTTTGCACAAAGGGCAGAAAGTTTTTACTCTTTTCCTTTCTTTTAGGGTTAGGGTTTGATCTTGGAAGATGAGGGATGCTACCCAACAACTCAATTTTTACCATTCAGGGTTCAAAATTTTGTTCATCTTGTAGTTGAAGATAGGTAATGCAATGACTAGAAAGAGGAGAATTTTCAAAAACATGTTCATAAAAGAAATACATTAACCCCTAGTGTAGGGGAGGATATTCATCTTTTTAAATGCTATTAGTGAATAAAGAGAAAAGAAAAAAAGGAAAATTCATTTTTTCCCCATGTCTACTATGGTTTAAAATAAGAAAATGGTATCCATGAAAGGCATTAAAACAACCCTCTAAAGTAAAGTACTTCCTTACATAGAGATAAACCAGAGAATAAGGAGGGGGAAGGAAAGAAATCTCATACCCATCTCCCTTAGCTGTAATCAATAGATTCTAACCCTTATCAAAGAACTTATTCATATAAATCTTGTAATACCTAGCACTCTTTCTTTCCACCTTCCCCCCTTCAAATTTTAGACTCTTCACTTCAATAATTAACTCTTGAATAACACATAATTTGACACTAACAATAGCCACATTACCCTTATGTCATGAGTTATAGAATTTAATTTAAAGGGTTTCATTAAACCCCTTCATCACCTAGATGTAATGATCAAGTCTAGCTATGATAAAATCATCCCATAACTCCCTATTCTGTAATAATTCCTTGTAATGCATGAGATTCAGTTTCTTAAGAGGCCTACCTAGCCTCCTTGAAATTGAATTGAGTATCCTTTGTTGTCATACCAATAGGCCTACTGTTACTCAAATTGCAATAAAACAAAAATCCATTTTTGTGTATGTTTCTATTGAAGTGACAAAGCTTCTTGAAGAATGAGATATCAATGCTCTATCTAAACCAATTATCTTTTCTTACATCATGTTTGGTATTATGGTTGGAGTAAGGTTTTTTTATTAGATTTAGGGTTTCAGGTTAGGATTAGGATTAGGGTATAACCTGTTTAATATTAGAAATATGATTAGAGTTAGGGTTTATATCACTGTTAGCATTATCATTAAGATTAGGATTATAGAACTAGGGTAAGGGTTTATCTTATAATTTAAATAAGGGTTAGGTTTTTAATTACAGTTAGGAAAAGGGTTAAGTTCTACACTATGGTTAGGTACAAGGCTTGGGCTATGATATTGTTTAGGATTACAATTATGGTTAGGGTTTATATTTAATATTTGGGTCAGGGTTTAGGGTTGGGAATAGAATTAGATTTTAGGGTTTAGGGCTAGGATTATAATTGGGGTAAGTCTTTACAACATAGCTAGTATTATGATCAAGGTTGAGGATTTGATTAGGGTTAGGGTTTACGGTTAGGGTTAGGGTTTTTATTAGGCTTAAGATTTAGGGTCACAATTAGGATTGTTGTTGAGGGTTTAAGATTAGAATTATTATTAGGGTTAGAGTTTACATCATTGTGAGTATTATACTTATAGTTAGGATTTTGATTAAATGGATCTAGTTAGGATTATGCTCTAATCCTAACCCTATTTAAATTCTTAGTTTAACCCTAACCCTATTTGAAACCTAATCATATATCTAATCTAATTATAATTATAATCCTAACTATACTTTAACCCTAACCTATATGTATGTGCATCTTTTTTACTTTGTTCTATGAATTTTTTGCTTGTTCATTTAATTTACATAATGTAAGCTTAAAAATTATGTAGTAGATACATTAATTAATTTTGACTTAAGAATTTGATAATTGTAATAATGTACATTATTTAATGTATCTTTGGGGTTATAATTCAATAAGGGTAATTAATTAATGGTTAAATGTATTTTTAGTTAAATTATTTTTGTTACATAAAAATAAAACAAAATTTATAGTTTATTTAATTTTATTTATTTTTTGTGGGAAGTTTTAGGATATTCTCTCATTTTGTAACTGTATAGAAATTTTTAATAATATAAAGATGATTATAATATTTTATAATATAAATATAATATTACTTGATTAGTATTATATTATCAACATTTATTTCATTTATTATTGATAGGAAAAAATCAAGAGAAAAGAAAGGAATACGAATCCAAGAGAGTTAATAGAAGAGAATATTGTTACCATGAGAAATTCATAAGCTTGGAGCATACACCGAAGAGCCAAGACAAGGAGACAAGAATTTTTTAAAAGGGGAAAATAAAATAATAACCCCTTGTGAATTATGAATGAGGCAAAGCTTAAGAGTGAAAGAGAGAAAGAGCAAGTAGCTCATTTATAATAAAATCAAAAGTTAGACTGAGAGAGAGGAGGATCCCTTCAGTAGAGATGAGGAGAGGATTTATAAATTAACTCACAAATCTATGAATTCCAACATTCATAATAGGTGGGTGCAGATTTGCAATATCCTCTTAAGGAGGATAAACTATTTTCCTTAATAAAGGAATTACAAAGAAATGAAATGTCCTCCTACTTGTACTAGAGGACAAAATACATGTATGATACCCTGGTTTTTCCTAATTAAATAAATACAACCAAGGAAAGGTTATATATTAGAACACCCCCCTTAATCTTTACCTGGGGAGTTTACATCAATGGACATCAACTCCAAATTTTTAGAATAAATTTGAAATTCCATTTATAAAGAGGCTTTGTCAAAATTTCAGCAATTTGATCTTCCCCCTTGCAATAGATGAGGGAAACTTGCTTGTTTTAAAATTTTTCTCTAATGAAATGATGTTATAGAGCAATATGATTTATACTTGCATGAAAAATAGGAGTCTTTGCCAAGGTAATGACACTTTTGTTGTCACAATACAAAGGTGTAGGCTCTTGTTGACGTAGACCCAAATCTTCAAGTATTCTTGTAATCCATAATGCTTATTTATAGGCATTATTACATCCTTTATATTCAACTTTAGTAGAACATAGAGAAATAGAATGTTTGTTTTTACTTTTTTAAGAAATGGAACCTGAACCAACAAAGAAAAAATATC
The DNA here is from genome assembly GCA_018584345.1 of Thuja plicata. Classification (NCBI taxonomy): domain Eukaryota; kingdom Viridiplantae; phylum Streptophyta; class Pinopsida; order Cupressales; family Cupressaceae; genus Thuja; species Thuja plicata. Next base: position 773,409 of record MU226526.1, on the reverse strand, counting down.
CACAAGTAGTTTTCCCATCATTGGTATCTCCTCCTAAATATGAATTAGTAAATCATTTTAAAGTAAAATCAGAATTTATATCATAAAATAAACCAACATTAATAGTGCCTTTAATGTGTAGCTTGAAATTCTTTTTTTTTCTAAAGACAAAACTGGACAGGACACTATATATATTAGTATTTAAAAAATAATTCAAAGGTTCAACTGGGAAAGAATCAACAAGAAAACCTAGAATCATCACCTATTACAATTATGATTATAAGTTTAAACTTTGAGCACTAATCTATTACAAAATAGAGGGGAGCTAGTGTCATAAACATCATACTATGTCAAAGAGCCCAAAATCACTATCAATTACAAGTAAAAAATAATTTCCCTAAATCACTACCTAGTCAAGCCACCACTATTCTTCCATTACATCAAAATCTACATGTTGTAGGACACCTTGATTACTCCATGCATTGCCCCGGCTAGTTGGAGGTTCTATGTGGATTTCGGTGACCCAACCATCTAGAGCATCAACGTTCTTCACTTGCAAAACCCCCTGCATAACATATCCCACATTTGGGTGTGAGCCCAAATCTGAAGGCAAGTTGAGATCCAGGACATTGGGAGGAAGAACAGAGTCCCCTGAATTAGATGTTTGTGCCAGCGCCTGATTGAGAGTCCGCAGTGAGACATTGGGAGATCCCAAGATGTTGAGCATAGCTAAAATTGTGCATTTGATATTTGATTCTTATTCCTTACCCAAAACCCTAGCCATAACCTACAAAGTGTTCTTCACAAAGCGAAAGCTCTACTTCTCTAATGTCTTCTTAATGTTATCATTTTTAGCATACATTCATGTTTTGAAAGAAATTGATGATGGGAAAACAACCCACCTACTAGGGCACATCCAGACCACAAGTTGTATTTATGAATTGCTAATATTAATTGATTATCTCTGATAAAACACGGTTGGATTACCTTGTGAGAAATTATCAACAGTAAATCTACGGACTGAAGCATGTCCATTGTGTTTGAAAGGAATATTAAGACATCTTGCCCAATGGAAATAGAACCTATTTTGATCTTGCAGCAAGAATGTGCTCTCCAATGACTCAGCGTATGGCTCTACAAATCACCGGTGTGTGAAAAATGAACATTTCATCGAGTTGACAGTCATCCACCTGAGCTGGGAGATGTGTCTCTGTTTCATTAGGAAGGAGAAAGATTCTACAATTCCTTGGTAGCATTCGTTGTTTAGGAGACCGAATGAATCACATCTTGGGAACTCTCCTGTAACTAACACCATCAAATAAGCTAGGAGCAAATTCTATACTGTGATGTTCACTTGGAGTCAGAAGCTACTCTATTTTTCTCTCAGCAAGTTCATATACCCTCATTATGCAATAAATCTGACAATATATATTGCAAATACATGATCGCCAACATAATGAGAAATCTTGTTCCTATCCCTGCATTAATTCCTTTGTACCTTGAATCATTTTCTTTCATGCTCATGAGATTTTAATGTAACACAACAACCATTCTGGAGACACCGCATGGCCAAAGGACATATGAGAGGTGTGTTTTAACTGTCGAATTGATTTTCTCTTGTGCAAAGATCTTTAATCTTCACTAAGCCATGTGACACACTAAGAGGCTATATACCGTTGCAAGTTGTCACACATAGTGTGAATTGATACTGATATTTATATACTCTATTCCTTGCTATAATTACGGTATGTAACAATCATCACTGGAGGGTGTTTGAGATGTCATTGTCCTATTTCATTAGCTCCTAGATTTGACATCAATATGGAATCATCCTATCTCCTTATTTGAATACATGTCATATGAAACCAGCCTTTGCAGTTCAATGTTGTGAGTAATGAAATCCCGTGGGTTTGTATCTTCGAGCATGAGTCCGTCACATCCCAGATTGGAGAGGTAATCATCCATGATGTTACCTTCTTGTAGGGTATGAGAAATGGAAATGTGTGAAAATGTGTCTAGTAGTATCCATATTTGACGGAGAATATACCTTAATTTCTAATTATGGATCTCTCGTTTAATACATGCATTGATGATGACCATAGAATCTCCTTCAACCTATATGTTATCGTATCCCCCTTTTTCGCCACTACAGGAGCAAAGAATAGGGCATGAGTTTCTGCTTTATTGTTATTTCCTGCTGGTATTGGGGATGTCTTGATTTCCAATACTTCTCCATTATAGTCTCTTATGCATACATCGATCCCATACTATCTAGGATTTCCTCTTGATGCACCATCAAAGTTGATTTTAACAAATTTGGGCTTGGGAAGCAACCAATGTATGTAATACTGACATTATGCTTGTCTGATCTAACCATGTTTCCCCCAACCTATAGGCACAAGAATACCCTTCCATTCCTGAATGATGGAGCTATCCCAGCTTGTTAGTACTGGATTGCATTTAACTTTTTTATGGCTTGCCTTCACTACTTTGGATATGGATTTTACCAAATTAATCAAAACTATATCTATATGGGAAGGGTTATGGCAGAAGATCCTCTTGTTTAGATTTCCCACCTTAGATCCCAAACAACTAATTCTAGAATACACTTCCACAAGCTAGAGAAAAGGGATTGTGAATAGAGTTATGCCTATGCTTGAAATAGGTCCCATAAAGTATTGGGAAGTGGGGTGAGGTAATTTAGTTTTCCAATAACATACATCTAGCATTTTTGTGCAAAAGGACACTTTAGGAAGAGATGATCCACATATTCATACTCAATATCACAAAGTAAGCATTTGAATGGTTGGGAGATGTTGAATTTAGTTAGTCAATTTCTAGTAAGAGCTATCTTTCTTAAACCTATCCAAGAAAAGCATTCAACCTTTGGGAGTATTACCTGATTCCAGCAAAAAGAAAATGAATGGAAAGGAACTTTGTTTGATTGTTGTTGTTGGATAATCTTATAACCATCTTTAATGTTGAATGATCCTTCTTTAGCTAGAGCCCACAATAATCTTTCCTCTTTACTTGTCAGGAAGACCACTTTATCTTGAAGGATAAGCGTTAACCTAGCTCTATCAAGTGGTGGAATAGGTAGCTCATTCGGATCTTTCCAAATTAATTTGTTGGAGAAAAGGAATACTGCAGATATGTAATCAACCAAATATAAACCCCAATGTTCTTCTATAGCTTTCACCATGACATCATGTGATCCTGAATGGGATAAGGTGGGTGAACCATTCAAAGAGTCTCTCTAAAATTTAACTCTGTCCCCAGAATTCACCTCCTAGGTAATGTATTTGGTAACAAAAACTCTTGAGGCCATCATGAAATCCCATATGATATATCTGTTTGGAGGGACCCTAATAGTAAATATTCTACTGGGACAAGGATTATAGATAGATATTTTTGATACATAATTGTTGGATACAATTGTTTAATTGTGTATTGTCTTTGATGTTACACAAATGTCATATTAGTCATCAGACAAAGTCTACCGAGCTAAGAATGTCATATCAGTCATCAGACAGAGTCTACCGAGCTAAGAATGTCATATCAGTCATCAGACAGAGTCTACCGAGCTAAGAATGTCATATCAGTCATCAGACAGAGTCTACCGAGCTAAGAATGTCATATCAGTCATTAGACAGAGTCTACTGAGTTCAAACGGTAAGAGAAGCAAGTTACAGAGTCTACCAAGCACTCCAGAATACTATATCGAGAGGTTAGTTACTACCAGGCTCTCTCGGTCAACAAAGAAATTCAGTGCTTACCGAGTTCAGTCGGTCATCAAAGAAAATGTAAAGGAAAAGTGAGTGCTTATCGAGTTCAGTCAGTTATCAAAGGATTTTCGCAGAATCAACAGTGTTCACCGAGCATCAGTGACATGTTTATGCAGCCGACCAATATAATATTTATTAATTGAAACTTGTTTATGCAACCGACCAATGTAATATCTATTAATTGAAACTTGTAATTGGGCCGACAAGATAACCTGAAGGGTATATATGAAAGATCAAGTTGCGAATTCAAAAAGTGTGTGATAGGTATGTGTGTGAAGAATGTGGAAATGTGAAGAAGCAGAAATGTGCGAATTCTGATGAAGGATTA
>MU226526.1:725990-752434 GCA_018584345.1 Thuja plicata | reverse complement strand
TCAGAAGAGTGAAAATCAGTAACTAGTTGCATTGGTGGTTTTCCCAAATTGGGTTTCCACATTATATCTGGTGTTACTTGTGTTCATGTTATTTGTTTTATGCATGTCAATCACTGTGAATTTTTAATGAACAATGATAAGTTAATTTACGGAGTAACAGTAATATACATTGAAGACATCTAAGGGACTTGTGGATATATTTTTGTGGTAACTGATTCACCCCTCCCCTCTCAGTTACTCCATCCATATTTCCAACAATAATATGGCACCACATGTTGCCCAGATTAATGTACATTTTCCAAACTAATTTGCCCCCAAAGGCTTTATTGCAATTTTTCAAGTCGTGTATACCTGCTCCGCCCAAAGATTTTTCCTGTGCCATATCTTGCAAGGAAACTAGAGGGATCTTCTTCTCACCATTTATATTTCCTTTCCAAAGAAATTTTCGAAGTAGCTTTTGGATTGTTTGGATCACTGAGGAGGGTTCCTTTAGGACTGAAAGATAATAATTAGGGATATCTACCACCACTCTTTTGATAAGCATAATTTTCCCTGCAAATGAAATCCATCTTGCTTTCCATGCCACAATTCTAGATTTGATTCTATCAATGATAGGCCTCCAATGTGAGATTTTATTTTCTCCCATGAAAAAGGGGATACCAAGGTACATGGATGGAAGGAAGTCAATTGTGAATCACAAGAAGTTTTCTATTCTATTTGAGATAATCTGATTAGTATTGAAGAAATATATTTTGGACTTTTGGGCACTAATTTTTTTCCCTGAGACTTCAATATACAGGTCCAAAAATTATTTGATTTGTTTTTCTTAATTGATATTAGATGTTCCAAATAATAGTATGTCATCCACAAATAAAGAGTGAGAGATCACTAAATCTGATTCCCCTATTTTTGTACCTTCCCAATGGCCAAGTTCATGTTTAACATTAATGAATTTGTTGAAGGCTTCTACCATTAGTATGAAAAGAACCGGGGATAAGGGATCACCTTCTAAGATTCCTTGGGTGGAAGGAAAGAAGCCTATTGGGACTCTATTTATTATCACTAAGAACCATGCCCCTAAGATACAAGCTTTGACCCATTTGCACCAGCAATCAACAAATCCAAATTGTTTTAAAACTTTGAAGAGGAAACTCCAACTTACTTTATCATATGCTTTCATCATATCTAGCTTGATAACAAAATTTTAAGACTTGCTTGAGTTGATGATTGCAGGACCTCATGTGCTACCATTGCACCCTTCATAGTATCTCTTCCTAGAACGAAGCCACCTTGTTCCTAGGAGACTAGTTTTGGGATCAGATGCTGCAATCTCAAATAGATTGCCTTAGTGATAATTTTATATATTGTGTTGCATAGCGAGATCGATTTGTAGTCTGAGAAATTTTTGGGTACTTTGATCTTAGGAATAATGGCAATTTTTGTAGTGTTAAAGTATTTTAGCATTGCTCTACTTTTCCTAGATTCTTCAATCACTCCAAGAAGTTCCCAGCCAATCAAATCCCAGCACATTTGATAGAATAAGGTTGTGAATCCATTTGGCTCTAGAGACTTGTCCAGTGCAAGAGAAATTACTACACTTCTAATTTTTGACATTGTGAAGGGTGCCATTAATGCTAAGTTATCAGCGTCTGTGATAATTGGTGGAATACCTTGGAGTATGTCTTGAAGTTTCTATTCTGCAGGTATTGGTATGTTTGCTAGAGAAAGTAAAATTTTGAAGAATATGACCCCTTCCTTTTGTATCCCTTGTGAATCAGATATTACCATACCATTATCTACTTTGTTAATGGAAAATATATGGTTTTCTGCTCTTTTCTATTGTGCTAAAGTATGAAATTATTTTGTATCTTGTCCCCCTCTTTTATCCATAATTCTTAGGATTTTTTGTGCCAATAAACTTCTTCTCTTTTGCATAACTCTTCCCATTCTTGCTGAAGTTGTTTCTATTTCTCAAAATTACCTTTCTCCATACCTTGATTAATTGTCGTGTCAATAATTTATGCCAATTACTATTGTACACTTTCTTTTTCTTTGAAAATGTTTTTGAATGTCAACTCATTCCATTTTTTGATGTTTCTTGATATGTTTTAGTTTGGCTACGAACTGATGCATTTTGGAGCCTTCACACCTAGGAGCACTTATCCACCATTTCTGAAATAGAGGTAAGAAATGCAGGTGTCGAAGCCACATTTTATCAAATTTAAAAGTCGGTTGATGATTTCTTTCCTTATTGACTGTGGCAGCTTGGATGTGTAAAGAAATTGGGAAATGATCTGAGCCAGGCCTGGGAAAGATTTTTGATTGGAAGGTAAAATATGTTAAATTCCACTCCTGGGATATTAAGAACCTATCCAATCTTTCATAAATGTGAGAGAAATGTTCTCTTTTATTTTTCCATGTGAAAGACCCATTGAATGGTTCAATATCCAACAAGTTACTATCCTCCACGAACTGTGAGAAGTCTTGGATAGTTTTAAAGGGGGGACATATGCCACCAAGTTTTTTGGACTCTTTAAGAATAGCATTAAAATCACCACCCATGATGATATGTTGATTTTATTGAATTTGAATGTTGTGTGTTAGGTTCAGCAATAGTCTCTTCTTGTCATTCGTTGTCGTGGGGCCATAAACATTGATCAAAATGAATGATAAGTCAAAAATCTTGATTTTTAGAATTTGATAATGTTCATTTTGGTCGATGAGCTTCCCTTGCACTACTTTAGGATCCCATAACACAGCCATGCCCCCAAATGTTCCATTGCCCTGCATGTGAATGGACTACCATTTGGACCATTTTCCAATTGTCTTGTTATAGTTTTCTTGAGAAAGCTTTATTTCTTGCAACAATATGATATCTGATCTCATAGAATCTAGTTCTTTCTTGATTCTACCTCTTTTGTTAGAGGCATTTATACCTCTGACATTCCATGACGCGATCTTCATTGTTGACAAGGAGATCTCTTAGACCTCCTTGTCACTCTTTTGGAGATGGAGAATTTTCCATCTAATGTTGACTGAATTCCTCCAGCTATTTCCACCTTGGTCTTTGAGATTTTAGGTTTTCTCCCCCTCTTTCTAGGTGTGAGCGTATCCTACCCTTTTTAGTTTAGAGTTGGTCAATAGACAATGTGATATTAGGATCATAGCCACCTAATGGTATGCAGAGTTCTAAGCTCTGGACTTCTTTGTAATCTTGTATTTTACTTTCCTCAATACCGCTAGTATATTCAGGATCCATGTTTTGTTATTGTGGTAGGTTAAGGATCTGAGCTAGTATCCTAGTCTTCCAATGTGATACTATGAATGGAGACTGGTCCAAATCATTAATCTCCTGATAAAATTGTGCCCTATGGTCTTCAAATGCATTGAGTTCATGAAATAACATTAGCTCCCCTTGATGAACTTGTAGGTCTATAGGAATCTCTTTATTATGATTATCATGCTCTATTTCTGGGTCTCTTTGCTAAGAGTATCATTAAATTTTTCTTCTGAACACTGTTTGTTGTTTGTGGATAGACTTTCCTTCTCGGATTCTACATCCCTTTGAAGTTGGGAAGAATGCATTGAAATGTTACCTACTAATATTTGATCTACCTCCTCTATGTCTTCCTTTTCAAATGCTTCTTCATGTACCATTTTGGAGGCCAGTTCGGCGATCATGGAGTCCATGTAATTCATTGGTTTGAAAGCCACTACTGCTCTTTCATTAAACAAATACTGCATATCAGGAAAATTAATGGGGGATTCTTCATACATTAAAGTATGGATAATATTTTCTATATTCTGAGTAGAAGATTCTAATTTTTCCCATCCAATGTCCTTTTCGTGGCTCATTTTGTCCTACAGCATGAAGATATATCTCAATGCAATGAAGAAAAATATAGATGTTTTGAAAGAATAGGTACTGGTTGTTGTTACTTTGGATTCTACAAAAGGCAGTTGTTGGGCTTGGATAAGTGTTTCCTTGTCACCTTGCTGACCTGTTACCCGTATCCTGCAGATTATTGATTCTGAACATTGATCATCACAAACCCGATTCTCTGAGTAATTCCCTTTCTTACATTGTGATGTGAGATGTCCAAGTTTTTTTTGGAATTGTTGAACAGTATCAGGTCTCAACAGATCAATTTTCTGAATCCAGGTACCCCATTTTGTGTTGATCTTAATTTCTTTTGGCAAGTCCTTTGATTGATCAAGAATAAAAAAACCCTGGTGGCTCTATGCATAGATTCGAAGGGAATGTAACCGTGTCTAATAAAAATACCAATCTAATTTGAAAGTTCTTCTATAATTTCTAGATCCTTGTATTCTAGAGGTAAGTTGGGAAATGCAAGCCAGAAGGGAAAAAAATTGTAGGCTGTGAGATTTGGTTAAAAATTTGGGGACCAGTTCATTGTGTATAGACCCAGGCCATGACATCACCATCCTTTATTCGTATGTATATCATTCTTCTGGTTTGTAGATTTAAATACAGCTATGAAAAATCCTAAATCATCTTCCAATATAAATATGTCTAGTAGACCTGCCCAATATTTAAAAGCCCAAATCCTAATCTCTAAAAATTGCAAAGTATTAGTTGAGAGCTTACCAATAAGAGTTGTTTGACGAAGGTAGCCGATGAGATCTTGAAGCATGTGCTCTGGTAGCAAAATATTGATCATTTTCCATGCTTCACTTTTGTCTTGAGTGGCATCCTTGGTTACAGTGTTATGTTCATTGCCCTCCTTAGTTTGCTTGGGTTGCTAGATCTGTATGGAGATTTTTGGATTGAAGGGTGCTTTGGTAATATTTACTAGGGATATTATATCTATTGTAGTCCCTTTTCCTGATTGTGTGCCCTTGGCAGGGATGCGCATGTCTGATCTAGCCACTAAGGGTTGACCGATTGCCACTGGGGATCCAAGAGGCATTTCCTTGCAAATGTCAAAGATTGGCTGCTTCTATTTTAATAATCAGGCACCTCATCTCCCCTTCTTTTGTTGATGAACATTGTAAGGTTTAGGAGGAAATTGTTGATCTAAAAAATTTTCCCGCCCATTATCCATGTTGAAATTTGCAACTTGGAGGTTAGAATTTGGATTATTCTAGGGAACCAAGGGCTTCCATGCTGCCTGAAGAGAAGATTCCCCCTTCTCATAACTAGAAATACCTTGAAAGGTATAATGAGATTGTTTATTTGGGGGCATCCTTTTTTGTAGAGATAGATCCTTGTGCATCTTTGTTTTGTGGTCTGTCGAAATGTGGAATCTAGGGTTTACGAAAAAGGGTTTCACTGGCTGAACAATACCCTTCCCACTGAATATTGATATATCTGTTGGATGCTCTGTTTGTCTACCCAGATCTTTTAAACTATTATGTTTTTACTTCTGAGGAAAGGGAAATGATTGGAAGCCCTTATTCTGGAACTCTTGATCACAGGGCTTGGAAGGTTGCACAATGGGTGGGCCTTGAAAGAGTTTTGAGAAGGAGAGGGAAAAGTGCAGATCATGCCATTGGTGCTATGAAAGTGACCTAGGAAAATAATGTTGCAGACTAGAATTACCCTTTTGGTGATGATCTTTGTAGAAGCCCTGCAAATATTTTAGATCATGCTATCCTAGTTGTCCGCTATGAGCCTTTAACCTGGTTCTCTATCCTGGCTGACCACATTGATCCCATGTCCTGGTTCTCTAATGCTCTCATGTCATTTAATGATAAAAGTATTATTATATTTAAATGAGATTCTACGTTCAAATTCTTTTTGCAACTTTGAAATGAGTTTTTTTGAGGTTTAGACATAAATCTAGAAACTAAACCTACGCTATAAGAAAAATTAGGTCTAGAAAGAGTTTGATAATTTAAAATTCCAACTAGTTCTCTATACAAATTAGCATACACTAAAGGAGTTTTCATATCAATAATTAACTTATTTTCTAATTCACATGGAATAGAAACACAAACAACATAATTCATCTTAATTTTTTCTAAAACATCATGAGCATATTTACTTTGTTATAGAAAACTACACTTAGGGGTTTTCCATATTTGAATTCCTAAGAAATAATATAAAATCCCTAAATTAGTCATTTGAAGTTTTTTATTAAGTTGAAACTTAATATCAGAAATTCAAGAATTTGAACTCGAAGTAAGAATCAAATCATCTACCTATAAAATGATAATAACAATGTCATCTACCTATAAAATGATAATAATAATGTCAACTTCACTATGTTTAATGTATAGATTAGGATCATTTTTACTTCTAACAAAACCTTGAGAAATAAAGAAAGAATTGATTTTGGAATACCATTCTCTAGGAGATAATTTTAATCCATAGATAGATTTCTTTAATTTTAAAAATAAATGCTCATTACCTTCTTTAATAAAACTAGGAGGTTGAGCCATATAAATTTCATCATCTAAGTCACCATTTAGAAAAGTAATTTTAACATCCATTTCATGAATAGGCCAATTCAGTTTCAAACCTAAAGTAAGAACAAGTTTAATAGTAGGCATTTTAGCAACATGAGAAAATATCTTAGTATAATATAAACCTTCAATTTGAGAGAAACCTCTAGAAACTAGTCTAGATTTAAATGTACTAATTTCATTATTGGCATTTAATTTTGTTTTGTATAACCATTTGCATGAAACCAAATTCTTACCATGAGGTAAACTAATGAAATCCCAAGTGTTATTATAAATCAAAGTATCATATTCTTCATTCATAATTTTTTTCCAATGAGGTTGTATGTTATCTTGTTCAATGATTTAGGATATTTCATATACATAATAGAATACATTAAAGAATAATTGCAATAATTGACTCTCCTAGGTTTAAGTCCACCCATCCTAGTTATGTAATCATCACATTCATAAAGTAAAAGTTTAAACTAAATAGGGTGTTTCTTAGAAGTAATAGAATCATAAATAGAAGAAGTATCATTAGGAGTAGAGTTAGTACTATCATCACTATCAATAGATGGAATGTAAATAGATTCACTAGGAGTAGGGTTTAGAGAAGTAGGTTTTTCCTTCACAACCACATCTTTACTTCCACTAATTTCAACATCTGGCAGATTAGAACAATTATGTACTCCATATTTTGCAATACAAACATCTCTTGAAACTTGAATTTTGTTAGTAGTACAATTATAAACTCTATATCATTTATTTTGTTCATCATACCCAACAACTATATAAGGAGAGGAGTCAACATGTAATTTATGCCTCTTTTGTTTAAGTGTATGAACATAAGCAATTGAATGAAAAATTCTTAAATTTTGCAAATTGGGGTTCCTGTTAAACCAAGATTCGTTAGGAGTTATATCTTTTAAAGCTTTAGTAGGAGTATTATTAGTGAGATATGTAGAACAAGCCATTGCTTAGGCACAAACTTATGATCCATATTTTTATAATGTAATAAACATATATCCATTTCAATAATAGTTCTATGCTTCGTCTCCACCACACCATTTTGATGTGGTGTAAAGGGAATGGTAAGCTCAGGTTCTATACCAAAATATTTCAAGTATGAATGAAAATAATTATTACATATTCCTTCCCATTGTCAGTTCTAAGAATTTTAATCTTAAAACCAGATTGTCTTTCAACAAACATTTGAAATTCATCAAATATATCAAGAACTTGATATTTACTTTCCAAGAAATAGATCTAAGTTAAATCATCAACAAAATAAGTGCATACCTTGATCCTTGGATGGACTTAATCTCCATGGGTCTCAAAAGGTCACTATGGATGAGGTGCAACTTATGATGTGCCCTCCAAGATTGACTATGTGGAAAGTGTTCCCTATGCATCTTACCACTCATGCAACCAATGCATATAACTTTGGAAGGAACAATATTGGGCAATCCATCAACCATATTTTATTTTTACATCAAAGAATATAATTAGAATTTAAATGGCCAAGCCTTTCATGCCATACATTAAAATCAATATTAGCATGCAATGAGTACTTGAAGTGAAAAAATCATAAAATTTAAATAAGTTGTTATGATCCATTTTGGCATTACCAACAATTTATTTAGATTTAGGATCAATAACATAACACATGTCCTTATGAAACTCAACCTTATAATCTCGAGAAAGTGAAAAAAGACTAGATTTCAATTTAGGAACATAAAGAACATCATACGAGTTTCCATTAGGAACAGTAACATCACTAAAACCTTCAACTATACAACTATGATTATTAGCTAATTAAATAGGAATATTTGAAGTATCAGGATGCAAATAATCAAAAGCTTCTTTATTAGATGTAACATGTTGAGATTCACCACTATCAATAATCCATTCTAAAGGGTTAGAAACATTATAACTATCTGTAAATACAAGATGAGATTGATCATCATTATTCTTCTTATAATGAGACTTTAAATTATTTTTATTATTTTGATTCATAGGCTTCTTATCATTTTTCTTTTTAAAACTATTGTTAGTCAAATAACCATCTTTCCCACAACAGGTGCAATGGGTTTTTTTATTAGGACTATTATTTTGATTATGATGACTATTATTATGATTATTATTGTTATGATAGGGCATAGAATTAAATTTTTTATTTGAAAAAATATGTTTAATATGATTATTATAATTATTATTTGATATAAACTAATTTTGATTTTTAGACATATATGCATGTTCATTAGATTTAAGAGTACCAAATTGAATCAACTGCACTTCCTCTTGACGCAATAAAGTTTACAAATGATATAAGTTAATTGAATAACTAAACTAGGAATAGAAAGTTGAGAATACACATTAGTAATAAACTGGTGAAATTGTCTGGGAATAAAATTCTTTAAAATTAAACGAATTAAATAAATATCAGATAAAGTTACTCCTAATCCATTTAACTGACTTTTAACAGAATCAAATTTTAACAAAAAATATCCATAGAATTAAAATCAGTATACTTGAGATCCTCCAATTGATCTTGGAGTTGAATCTTTCTTGAGTCATTAGGGTTATCATAGGAGTTTTTCAAAATATCCCATGTTGCATATGTTGTAGTACAATTAACAATCAAAACATATAATTTGGGATTTAAATAAATTCCAATGAGGCTAAGTGCTTCCTCATTTTTAGTATTCCAAGCACCTATGTCGGCTTGAGAAGTGACGAAAGGAACATAAGTAGCATTATTAGCAACATCTAACATATGTTTAAAATGAAAAATGAAGGAAATATCCATTTTCAAAGCATGATAGTTAGTATTGTTCAATTTAATCTATGGAATAAGAGTAGACATGATTAGACAATAACTTAAAGATAATGAAAAAAAACTTTATGATTAAATACTATGACTTTAAAATAGTGACAAATTAATACCAAATAATCATAAAATAATATTTAATGCAATGATAATAATATTTTTGAATTATTTAAATAAGCGTTAAAAAATTAATTTTTTGTTTAAAACTTGAATTTAAACTATAATATAAAACTAAAATTCTTATTCTATTGAAATGTTATTAAAAAACTAAAAAATATATAAAAATATATTTTTAAAATAATATTGGAATTATTAAAACAATATGATTAAATATATAAAAAAATACTTATACTACATTTAATTTTGTTTTTTTCAAACTATAAAAAAGAGAGTCAAACTTATTAAGAAATAAATAAATCTATTGATGAATGAGCACAGGTGAAAACTAAAAGAAATAAAATGATTGGTTGATGCTGCGTAAAAAGAAGAGCAGAGACATTAAGGAGAGATGGAAGAACATTATTGGTGAAAATAGGCTAAAAAAATAGCGTATGATAGAGTTTGCAAGGAGAGTGAAAAGAATAGCCATCGCGTGGAAGATGGAAATTGTTGCGGGTGAAACATAGCTATGCTTTTGCATGAAGAAAGAAGAAGAGTTGCATAGGGATGTTGGAGGACATGAAAGTTTGGAGCTGAAGACAAATGTGAGGAGGCAATGTGGACTATTCTCTTGGTCTTGCAGAGGGTGATAAGGCTTGAACTTCTTGTTGGTCTCACTAGTCTTGAATACAATATTCATTAACACCAATATAAGCATATGGAGGGTGGGAGTGTATCAATTGCTTGGGAGGGTAGAATTTGACTGGAGTGATAGACTATTTTCAACTAGAGACCAAAATCAATAGAAGTCAATTTATAGACATAGGCTATAATCTGTGTTTCATATACATCGATATAGAAAGGAATATGCAACATTGATAGAGAACCCACCCATGAGAAGAATGCAGAAAAAAGAACAAGGAGATAACAAAAAAATGAGATATAAACAAAGTCTGCTCTTACAAACCTACAATAAAACTAGAGATAATAGAGATATTGTTTATAATAGAGATATAACAGAGATTTAAACATCTTATGATTATTAACCTAAAAATTAAACACAATATTATGCCATAGAAGAAATTTATTAAATAATGATTAGTATTAAACCTACAATAAAAAAATCAGAGAGATTAGAGAGAAAAAAATTGTAACCTTGTGTTTGCGTGAGAAAGGTTAAGTTTTTTTTTGAAAAAAATGAAAAATAAAGAAAACTCTCTAACAAAATAAGCTACAAACTAGAGAACAAATCCAAATGTAAGACAACCATATTTATGCTACAAACACCATCACATTATAAAGTAATAAAGTCATCAAGGAGAGAGATGAATGATACAAATGATATGGATGATAATTTTGATAGACATGCCCTTTGAGGCATGCAAAAGATTGTTAAGAAAAGATTTTAGTATCCCATGTGAAATAAAGTATCTCATAACAAAAAGGATGTAACATCATGAAATAATAACAATCCATGAAGAGATGAGAAAGAAAGGGAGGATACAGAAAGATGCCATATTATGTATACTTAGTGATCAACCCAATTATACAAGATATGAACTTCCAAGCAAGGAAAAAATTGTAATAAGGATACTAATCTCATTAAGGATACAAATCCTATACAACATGTCCATGCATGGGAGGACATCATAGTACAAAAGAGATTATCAACAAAGAGATAATGGATCCTTGGGAAGAAGGAAGAAATAGATGAGATAGATAGATCTTTACCCCCAAGTGAGAAGATAAGAAAAGGATAACCTAATATAAAATATAAGTGGTAGATATTTTATAATAAACATGAACTTTAAAGAAAGCATAAGGTTGAAAATATGGATGTTAATCTCCTGAAAAAGACAAGATCCTTGTGTTAAAACAAAAAATTCATGCAAGAAAGGGCATAATAGTATTAAAAAAACAAGTCCACAAGAGATATTGGATGTGTTGGAAAGGAAGAGAAAGAGGAAGGAGGATAAATTATACACACCTTCCAAATTGATAGGTGAGGGGATACTTGATAGAGGATGACACATTATGCTCCCTAAGTCTGAAAGTTTTATTTATAAAAAATATGCACTTTCAATCAAGCATAAGGTCGCAACCCGGGATGTAAATATCTTGAAAAAAGAGAAGATCATTATGTAAAAAAAAAAATGATAATGTTGCTCACAAAGTATGATTTTACCGTAAAATTATACTGACATAAATGACACTGAGCCGGAAACAGATGGGCTAACAATGTCACATAGTGAGGAGCAACATAATAGGAACATAGATATTATTTAGATTGATCATTAAAAATGATCCATTCATTGTTCGTTGTCATTTGGATTATACCACAATCAATGAATTCTTAGATTATATAGTTTAAATCATAACACACATTAGTCTAATGGCCATAAATTTCATAATACATACAATAGTAAGAATTGATTTTCTTATGTGTTTTTTTAAAAAAAAATTTGTGTTTGTTTTTCAAAGAAAGAGTAATTAAACTGGTTTTAATAAGATTACAAAAAATATTATCTTGTTATGTAAGGATAAAATAGGAGAGAAATTTATAGATTGATTGGACGATGGGAAAGTTGGAAATCTAGAGTTTCTTTTCAAAAATGTGATGTAGATTTCACATTCTTTTCAATACTTTATTGCACACATCATATGCCATGTCTTTTAGGGTGGTTTGATGTATAAAAAAGGTAAGGGTATATTTTAGGTAGAATGGGGTTGAAATTTAAAGACACCCAGTCCTTATTTATACATGAATCAAAATAAGGGACTTGGCTCTCAAAAGATTCATCAGGAAAAGAGAGAGCATAAAACTCATCCACTAATTCTAAGGTACTTTTAGGAGAAGGAAAATCATAAATAATTAGTTCTTCATATATAGAGGGAAGATGATCAAATTGAATAGAGGAGAAGTGTCTTTAAAGGAATTATTAATCATATCACCCTTTTTCATCATAAAATTATCCTCTTATACAAAGGAATTATCATAGAGGTGGTACATATCAATCTCTAATAATTCATCCTGAAGAGGAATATCATTGAGAGAAGTATTAAAAGTAGGTTCTTGTATCAATATTTCCTCATGAGGGAGAGAATATTTGGGAGAAGAATCATTGGTTGGTTCATAAAGGGGATTATTGTAAAACCTAAATCATTGTATCACATTAATTATCTTTTGACAAAAGGAGACTTTAGGAGGTGTAGAGGAAGACTTAGTAGAGATGAAGACATAAAGGACCTCATCCATCATCTCAAAATATTCACTTCTAAATGGATTATCAAAAGAAGTAAAATTTAGGACAAAGTGTTACCTATTTTTCACCTATGGTTCAAAGAAGGCAAAGCTGATTGCATTGGCAAGCTAAGTAATGAAGAATATAGTGCCCATCTTTAGGAGACAGACACATATATGATCTATATTAATGATGAAGAAGAAACTTAGAAACTAAAAGAGAGAGATAATTGTTATGCTAATATGTTTTCTCCATTTGTAGGTATAGGTTCATTCATTGAAGATAGAAGGACCAAGATGTTAAACTGTGAAAGGGACATGACACCATGTCATGAAACCTTTTAGTTTAGGAGGACATTATCTTGGAAAAATTGAAGATAAGTTATGAATTGTAAAAGGGACATTATATTTTGCAGTGAAAGCTTTCATTTTGGTGTAAGAGGCTAATAGAATTACAGTTTCAAGGTATCAGGGTACAATTTAGTGTTTTTGGTTCTTCCAAAAGGTCAACGTAGAGAGCATCATCACATGCAAGTAGAGTTGCAACATCAGGTCAAAACTACATAAGGGGTATTTATCCCACTTTAGCCCTTTGAAGTTCTCATTTTTTGTTTTATGTGCGGGCTATCACTTACATAGAAACCAAAAGAAAGCTCTTTCGGCTCACTCATGCCTGCAGAAGTATTCAAACAATGATGTGGACATGAAAACTTACAGTATTTTGTGGGCCCAAGTTAACTAGATGATGAAATGGAAGATGAAGAATGAGTCATTTTGTGACGTGTGGTAGTTAAAAAGTATAGTCACTAGATTTTGAGGTGAAAATTTAGCTAGAAAATGAACTAGCTAGCTCCCTAAGGTAGTTAGTTGTGTAGTTGGGGGTCATCAGCGGTTAGTAGAAAACATTCATGAGTGCACGAATACCATAGTCATGAGGTCATGATTTTAGGCAGGAAATTAAGGAAAAGGTCGTGATCAAGTAATAATAGTAGTCATGAGTTCATGAGGTTTTCAAGTGGTTAAGAGAAAAAGTCGTGATCTCATGAGTGGTGGTTAGTTGCTAGGTCATGATAGTTAAAAAGGATAGCATGAAATACTGGCGAGTTTGTGAGATTTTTCCACATGCCTAGGTTGGGAGATGAATGGTGGTTGCGAGGTTGTGGATTTAAGTGAATGAAATTTTTGAAATTGAAAAAATTTTAAGTTAAAATAAGGATAAATAAGGATTAGAAACACAGTAAGGTGATTCACAAATGGCTAATCGGAAATGGAATCATGAAAGTGTGATTTCTAAAAGTGCAACGCGTAAAATTTATGTCATCAAAAATTGAAGCATGGAGGTGCAATTTTTGAAAGTGCAAAGGGTAAAGATAAATCAAAGTGTTCAGGATTAAAAGTAGATGAAGGAAATTCACAAAAGGATAAAAGGATAATCAGGATTAGAAGCAAAAATAAATGATTCTTAAAAAGCTAATTGGGATTAGAAGGATAGTCATGGAAAGCCCAAAATTCTAAAGAATTGGCTGCCCGTTGGGAATGGAAGCATGGAGATGTGAATCTCGAAAAGTTCAATATAAAGTAGTAAGAATTAGAAGTCTAGGAAGGAAAATCCTAAAATTCCAAATAGTTGGTTGAATGTTGAGAATTCAATATTCGGGTACTCATCAGGAAATGGTAGTCTGGAAGTGAATTTCCCAAAACTCCAAGGTGAAGGTCAAGCCAATAAGGGCATTTAAGGTTTCATTGGCAGGTGAAGTATTTACATGAAAAATAAAGGTGGTGTGATTGGAGATGCAAATAGGAGGAGCTATCTTCCAAATATTTTTGGGGAAGCATGGAGCTCTACTTTCAATGGTTAAATACTATTACTTTTGTCATGACATATGGGACCATTAAAGGATGTTTGAGTTCTTCTTCAATTAACATTATTTAAGAGGGCCCTTGAGGCGATTATCTTCATCTTTTGTCTAGTTTGGATCCTTGATTTTAGAGATTCACATACATATCCAACCCCATGTATTATTATATTTGGAGGAGGAGGCAGAGTAGTGATTTTCAGTTCATGCATAATTTCAAGAGTTATCTTCAGTTCAACATCAGTTACACCTAAGTTCACAGTCCTATTGAAGTTTAGTTCAGTGCAGATCACATTGGCGTTCGTGTGGAGCCTTTCCTATAAGGATTTATTTTTCTTTCTTTTTAGAGGTTCTCATTGTTTTATAGGTGATATGTATAGAAGATTTGGCAAAGCTATTTTATATTCCGGCTTTGTATTAGGATTCACTTTCTATGATTTGTAGCAACATCACTTCTTGATTTTCACTAATATAGTAGTGTATTTCCTTCTTAATACTTTTGATATTTTGTTATGGTTGGTGATTTAATGAATTCATGTGATATTGTCCATAATTTGTCTCATTCAATCATGATTTGATTTTAAAAGATACATGTTAGGTGCGGGTCTTATATTGAGCTAGTTGATTTTAATGTTTGTAGCTAAGAAAACCATTTCGTTTTTTCCATGAAGGCATTAGGTTCAATATTTTATGAGAAATACCTATGTATCTCATATTTAGATAAGCTTTGACAATTTTAGTGTTATTTATTGAGGGTTTTGTAACTTGGGGTAAGTTGCAGAACACAGTTCATTTTTTTACATATCACCTTAGAGTTAGATTCATTTTTTTTTACCAAAAATCCTTCTATCCCTTTCCCCATTCAAAGTTAGTTTAGGTGATACCAAAAGGAATTGAACTTTGAATCCCAGAGATTCTATCTCACCATAGGATACACACAACCTTAGAGCATCTTAATGTTCCAAGAGGATAAATTAATTTTGCTTTCTTCTACATACACAATCCTGATTGACACCACAAAGAAACCAAACATTTTGTAACAAAACAAACATGAAAGGAACTAACAATGCATGAAAAGAAAATATTTTTGGATTTTAATTATTTTTAAAATAAAGGTATACCAATCCCCAATATGTGTATTATTTGTCAGAGTGAGGTTGAATCTGTGGACCACCTCTTTATCCATTTCTCCTTTGTTAGGTCTATTTGGCATTATCTCCTATCTCTTTTTGGATTGCAATGGTGCTTCCCTTCCTCTGTTAAGGACCTCTTCTCCCACTGGAACCTTCCCTTCAAGAACACTTCCTTTCACAAAATTTGGTCTTGGGTGCTTCCTCACCTCTGCTAGGGAATTTGGAAAGAGCGTAATAACCACATCTTTAGGGACTGTAGTGCCAATCTAAAAATCATATATGAGAAGATACACCATGCTCTATTGGAAATTTTTTTTCTTGTGGTAATACTAATCCTTTTGTAGGTAAAGATAATTTAGAATATCCCAAGAAGATGATAGATAAAAGACAAAACTGCACCTGGAACTGTCCTCTGAAAGGATGGTCTAAAGCCAACTTCGACGGTATGGCCAAGGGAAACCTAGGTAAGGCGATAAGTGGTAGAGAAATTTGAAATTTCTTTGTCCAGTGCATCATCGATGTCATCCTTCCATTGGACACACAAACCAATCACTATGCAGAAGCTAATGCTGCCCTCCAAGTGACTAAATTATCTCATGACTTGGGAATCAAAAAAATTTGGTTAGAAGGTGACTAACACAACATAATAAATTGTCCTAACATGCTTCACCCACTGTCATAGACTATAGCCAATATGATTGAGGAAACCCATTACCTTTTGAACAGCTTTAACATGGTTCATATATCCCATGTGTATAGAGAAGGAAACCAAGTTTCTCACTAGATTTCCAACTTGGCGGTGAGAAGTGATACAGAGATTCACTGGCTTAACGGTGGAGACCTCCCATGTGAAGATTTGGATTTCATCGATAATGACCAAATCCATGGGAAGGAGGGTTTTATTAACATTAATCATGATTGTTAATGCTTTGAATGGTAATGGAGTTTCCATTAATGGAAAGTATGAGATAGGCTAGAAATGAAATGATAACAAATCACACCTGCACACTTACTGGGTGCCAGTTGGATTGGTAAAACTTATCGTTCAAGGAAAAGAAGTAGAACTATCTGGAACAACTTGAAGAGAAAAGGTTTTCTCAGTGGTTACTCTCTGTTTGTGTTTCTATACTTGTTTCTTACAATGGGAGGGGAAAGATATAGAAGGGAGCCTGCTAAAGATTGTGAAAAATGGAGGAGACGAACCAAGGTTTGGAACTACCTTCATCATGGCGGTATCTCAACCTTCATCAAAAGGCCTCATGGTGGGAATCCATCTGTGACGAAAATGTTTGTCAAAAGATGGAATGAAGGTAGTATTGAGATTGAGGGAACAAATTTTATAGTAATCAATATTGTCAGCAAGAAATTCTACTGAGACTGAAAAACTTTAGATTCAGCGATCAACGACTTTGTGAGAAATTAGGAAGAAAAGAAAGTTCTTACCAAAATTGAAACTCACTATCTTCCTGAAGGGCTGAAGAGATTGTGGAGGTTTTTTTAAAGTGTCATCATCTATTACATCATGCTAGATACCAGGTTTGACAGAATTTGAACCTACCACTTTGTCCTCTTGAATCATTTTTTCCATGGAATGTAGGTGTCTATACCCTTTTATTTATATGCTTCTATAAATGATAAAATTAATGGGTTTAGAGAGAAGTCCATTGCTAACCCTACCCTGTATGAAGGGATTTTGCTTCTAATCTTTGAGTACTTTAAAGCCCAAATCCTGGGGATAGAGATGGCTCAGAAAGATAATATGGAGGCCTCTAGTTATGACTACATCCCCTCCAAGATTGAAGATAGTGAAGGTGCATTCTAAGGACTATGATGAGTATGAAACTAAAAAGAACAATCAGGGTTCATCTTCTAAGAATCATAGAGTTAGTATGAAAACCATTAAAAAAGAAAAATATGGTGACCCCTCTTAAAAAACAAAACACCATGGTTATCTCTTCTGAGGAGGATTACATGATAATGAGGAATGAATGGATATGAAAGGAGAGGAGGAAATGTCCAACGAAAAAGGCAGAAAGATAAGGCAGTCCATAACAAGGAACACCAAAATAAAAAGGATATGAACAGAGAAGAGAGTGCCAACTGGAAAGAGGACAGGACCCAAAAAATTTCCCCTGTTTCAGACCACAAAAATAAGAGGAAGCTGTCAGATGATTACCATGAGACCAATTAGGGTAATCCCTCTCCTCTTGTCTCTCAACTGCAAAATATGAGGAATAATGATAAATAGGATAGCAAGTTCTGCGGTTATATGGCCGAACAGGGGAAGATTATAGGATAGCATGACTTCAATGTAAAAACTGCCAAAATGGGGATTACTCTAGAGAAATTATAAACTCCAAGGTCATTGAAGGTGAGGGAGGCCAGATTAAACTGGAGGAGCTTATCAACCCGTTAATGGTGGCGTTTAGTGATAACACTAGGGAATTTGAGCTGGACGTGCTCAATAACACTATGAATAGAATGTTAGATAACTACAGGACAATTAAATTTTTATTCCACAAAGTGGAGGATCTCAAAAAAATGGTTAAAGGCACAAACAAGGCTAAATATGATAGCAACAAAGAGGAAGAAAGGAATCTGAGCACTAGAGTTCAAAAAATGGAGGACAATATGACTAGGGTCAAAGCTACCCTAAAAAAAATAGTGGAATAGAGCTATAATATCCTAAAAGCATCCAAAGAACACACTAAGACTATCATTGAGAAGCAGGAGAAAAAATTAGATGGAATGGATGTAGCCAACATGGATGTGGAGATAAAACAGAACATTGATCAGGGTCCTGGAAAGAGAACTAGAGCCAGAACCAATAAGATAAAGGATCAGGATATAGCGTTCAATCTTCAGAAGATCAAGGATTCAACTACTAATATGGAGCTACTTGAGGCTAAGGTGGCCACCCTGATGGTGGACTTATCTTGAGGGTCCCTGGTCTTTTTCGGTGTCCTCTGTTGTTTGCTTTTTTAGAAGCTCTATTTGTTTTTTTCTCTAGCCTTTGTTGTCCTGTTCTGTCTTTAGTTTCTGTTTCATTTTAGACTGGGTATATTATTAT
Source organism: Thuja plicata (assembly GCA_018584345.1). Lineage (NCBI taxonomy): Eukaryota > Viridiplantae > Streptophyta > Pinopsida > Cupressales > Cupressaceae > Thuja > Thuja plicata. The sequence goes on along the minus strand of MU226526.1, from coordinate 733,797 downwards.
ATTTGTAACTCTATTTCAGGTTTCAGGAACCCTGTAAAACCTCTTTTACTTTATAAAAAACAAACATATGAAATTCATCAAATATATCAAGAACTTTATCTTTACTATTCAAGAAATAGATCTAAGTTAAAATCATCACAAAAAAAAGTGCATACCTTGATCCCTGGATGAAGTTATTCTCCATGGGTCCCAAAAGGTCACTATGGATGAGGTGCAACTTATGATGTGCCCTCCAAGATTGACTATGTGGAAAGTGTTCCCTATGCATATTACCACTCATGCAACTAGTGCATATAATTTTGGAAGGAACAATATTAGGCAATCCATCAACCATATTTTCTTTTTGCATCAAAGAAATATAATTAGAATTTAAATGTCCAAGCCTTTCATGCCATACATTAAAATCAATATTAGCTTGCAATGAGTACCTTGAAGTGAAGATATCATAAAATTTAAATAAGTTGTCATGATCCATTTGGCATTACCAACAATTTTTTTATATTCAGGATAAATAACATAACACATGTCCTTATGAATTTCAACCTTTTAATCTTGACATAATTGAGAAACTGAAAAAGAGTGGATTTCAATTCAGGAACATAAAGAACATCATGCAATTTCTCATTAGGGACAGTAACATCACCAAAACCTCCAACTTTACAATTATGATTGTTAGCTAAGTAAACAAGAATATTTGAAGTATCAGGATACAAAGAATCAAATAATTCTATATTAGATGTAACATGTTGAGATGCACCACTATCAATAATCCATTCTAAAGGGTTATAAATACTATAATTATCTTTAAATGCATGAAAATATTGATCATCATTATTCTTCTTATAATGAGACTTTTGATTATTTTGTTATTTTCATTCATAGGCTTCTTATCATTTTTCTTTTTAAAACAATTGTTAGTCAAATAAAGATCTTTCCTACAATAGGTGCAATGGTTTTTTATTAGGCCTATTATTTTGATTATGATGACTATTATTATGATTATTATTGTTATGATAGGGTCTAGAATTAAATTTTTCATTTGAATCACTATGATGAATATGATTGTTATGATTATTATTTTATCTAAACTTATTATGATTTTGATTTTTAGTCAAATATGCATGTTCATTAGATTTAAGAGTACCAAATTCAATCAACTACACTTCCTCTTAACACAATAAAGTTTTAAAATTGATACAAGTTAATTGAGTAGTTAAACTAGGAATAACAAGTCGAGAATGCACATTAGTAATAAACTATTGAAATTGCCTAGGAAGAAGTTTCATTAAAATTAAATGAATTAAATGGATATCATATAAAGTAATTCCTAATCCATTTAACTAGTTTTAACGGAATCAAATTATAAAAAAAAATCATCCATAGATTTAAAATCAGTATACATGAAATCCTCTGATTGATCTTGGAGTTGAATCTTTCTTGATTCATTAGGGATATCATAGGTGTTTTTCAAAATATCCCATGTTGCATATGTTGTAGTACAATTAGCAATAAAAATATATAAGTTGGGACTTAAATAAATTCCAATGAGGCAAAGTGATTCCTCATTTTTAGTATTCCAAGCATCTATGTCAGCTCGAGGAGCAGCGACGGAAGGAACATAAGTAACACTAGTAGCAAGATCTAATATATGTTTAAAATAAAAAATGAAGGAAATGTGCATTTTACAAGCATGATAGTTAGTATTGTTTAATTTAATCTTAGGAATAATACTAGACATGAGTAGATAATAACATAAATATAATGAAAAGAAACTTTATGGTTAAATACTAATGACTGTAAAACAGTGATAAATTAATGCCAAATAATCATAAAATAATATTTAACGCAATGTTAATAATATTTTGAATTATTTAAATAAGCGTTAAAAAAATTAAATTTTATTCAAACTATGAAAAAAGAGAGTCAAACTTATTAAGAAACCATTCAAACTATTGATGAATGAGCACAGGTGAAAACTAAAAGAAATAAAATGATTGGCTGAGGCTACTTAAAAGCAAGAGCACAAACATTAAGAAGAGAGAGAAGAACGTTATTTGTGAAACAAGGCTAAAAAAACAATGTATGGCAGAGTTTGCAAGCATAGTGAAAAGAATATTCATCATGTGGAAGATGGAAACTGTTGTAGGTGAAACGTAGTTACGCTTTCACATGAAGAAAGAAGAAGAGTTATGTAGGGAGGTTGGAGGATAAGAATGTTATGAGCTGAAGACAAATGGGAGGAGGCAATGTGGACTATTCTCCTGGACTTGCCGAGGGTGATAAGGCTTGAAATTATTGCTTGTTTTACTAGTCTTGAATACCGTATTCATTAACAACAATATAAATATATGGAGGATGGGAGCGTAAAAATCACTTGGGAGAGAAGCATTTGACTAGAGTGATAGACTATTTTTAACTAGAGACCAAAATCAATAGAAGTCAATTTAAAGACATATGCTATAATTTTTGTTTCAGATACATCAATATAGAAAGGAATATGCAACATTGACAGAGAACCTACCCATGAGAAGAATGCAGAATAAAGAACAAGGAGATAAAAAATAAGATTTAAACAAAGTCTACTCCTACAAACTTATAATAAAACCAGAGATAATAGAGATATAAAAGAGATTTAAATAACATCTTATGAATATTAACCTGCATATTAAACACAATATTGTCCTATAGATGAAATTAATTAAATAATGATTAGAATTAAACCTGGAATAAAAACCTGTGAGCGATCAGAGAGAAAAAAAACTGTAACCCTGTGTTTGCGTGACTAAGGTTAATTTTTTTTTGAAAAAAATGAATAATACAAAAAAATCTCTAGTGGAAACTCTTCTTAAGAGGGTTAGTACACACATATTTAAATAAAAAATTGTACAACTCTTTGGCGGAAATCCTTCCAAAGAGGGTTATAAAGAAAAATATAGATATTAGAAAAACCTGCAAAGAACAAATGACTTAAGAAATGACTCAAGATTCTCTCTCTTCTTAAAAATTTCCAAAACAAGGTGTGTTCCACAAAATGGTAACCTTCAAAAAATTTCACTCAAACAAGGATTAGTAAGCTCGGCTCTAATACCATGAAAGGAAATAATCTAGAGCAAAGTAAGGAATAAGAATCCAAGAGAGTTAATTGAAGAGAATATTTTTACCATGAGAAGTGCATAAACTTTGAGGATACACCAAAGAGTCGAGACAAAGAGACAAGAAGTTTTGAAAAGGAGAAAAGAAAAGAAAAATCCCTTGTGAATTATGAATGATGAAAAGCCTGAGAGAGAGAGAGAGAGAGAGAGAGAGAGAGAGAGAGAGAGAGAGAGAGAGAGAGAGAGAGAGAGAGAGAGAGAGAGAGCGNGAGAGAGAGAGAGAGAGAGAGAGAGAGAGAGAGAGAGAGAGAGAGAGAGAGAGAGAGAGAGTGCTTTGATTGGTGGATGTTTCCTACCAATAATTTGCACTATTACAAAGTTCACCCATTTTAGGGTTTGATGTAGCATAACATGCCCCTTTGATGTAGCATAACATGCCCCCAATGAATTAGAAACCCTTTAAATAAATTCATAAGTATTTCTAAACCTTTTAGCAAAGCAATCATAAGTGAATTTGATTAGTTAGAAAGTAAAAGCACACAAGTTGCAATATTTGATCTACAACCCACATAGCATATTTGTACTTGTAGAAATGATCCAAATGCTTTGACTTCACCCTTTAAACTTATAGTCTCTATGTAGAGTCAAACAAAAAATATCGATGAAGAGGATGTTCTTCTAATATCAAGGCTATCAAATTCGAAAATCATTTCAAAATCACCCACCTTCAAACCTAAAACTATATACACCTAAAATCACGTAGCTTTAATCCTAGAACTAACTACATCTTATCTATCATGTGTAATTTTGGAATATCTATACCTTCAATTATCTTTTATTAATCTAAAATAGATTATACTTATGTCTATAGATATAAATATCTTATTGGATTAGCCTAGATTACAAAGTATTTCTGTGCTTTTGTTTGAATTTTATGGACGTTATAGGACAGAAAACTCTTAAAATACTTGGTGATTTGGGTTTCTTACCTCTATCTACCTCATACACCCAAAATAACATTGAAGTCAAGTCTAGAAAGAATCCTTGTATATTCAATAAGAAATCGCACTATAAGGCAATTCCATAGATATCTTACCCCACATTTTATGATATATATTTTGCTAGAATGAAATTTATATGATTTGTTTGAAGGGATGATATAGCTGGTTAAGGGATTTTGGTTTATCTCATGTAGGTTATCAGATTGATTCTCTCCACTATTTGATGGTTAGCTCATTCGTCAAGAGGGCTGGCTTCATCAAAGAACTAAGCTCTAAGTTGTTGGGCCAACGGGCTGGCTTCATCAAAGAACTAAGCTCTAAGTTGTTGGGCCAACTTGTTGATTTTCTTTTAGAGTTCCAAAAAGTAAACTGAAATTAAATAAAAATATATTTTTAAGGGCTTTAGGTTCATTGGATGAAGGTATTAAGATTGATTCTCTCCACCTTGAGTTATTCAGAGGCTAACTCTTTAAAGCTCGATCTTACCTCATGAAGTTATAGGGGGCTCGCTTCATCAAAGAGCTAAGCTTCAAGTTCGTAAAACAACTTGTCAATTGCTCTTGATTACCAAAAATAGAAGAGTTATATGATGGTGGTGTAGGAACGCAGACAAATGAACATTCAACACTACCTAAAACATGTTTTCTATTCCAATTGTTTGTGCTGGAGTTGTTATTTTGGTGTGGTTTTTTATTTCTAGTTTATGTTGATAATCTATAGCTAGAAGATTGTAAACTTGTCTAATTTGTTCTCAAAATAAAATTGACTACTGCCATAGTGTTTCGGCACATGAAAGTGAAAAATAAGCAAAACTCATACAATGACAAAATGCACAGCTGAATGTACAAAATAAAAGGTCAAAATAAATGCAGGACAAAACTACGGGTTACATAGGAAGTTTAGAAGCCACACTTTTGAAAGCAAACAAAAATATATGAAATATTACGCTGAAGATGAGAGGTCAAGGAAGAAATCAAGTAGGGAAATGAAAAGATAAGTGCAATATAGGGGGAGATTAGAAGATGAAATGAAAGGAGAGAAATATGTCTGTTATGAGCTATAAGATCACATAGGCATGGTAAAAGAGAATAGAGTAAATTGGCAGATCAATGGTAAGAGAGAACGGAGTAAATTGGCAGATCAATGTAATAGCTAGAGGCTGCGCAGAAGATACAAGGAAGAGAGATAATTGTTGCTGCACAGAAAGAGAAGACATAAGAGAGTTCGGGTTGTGAGAAAATACAAGTGGAAGATAACTCAACACTAAGTTTGAAATAAGGAAATTAATTCCTCTTTGGAATAAAAGAGTACATTGTTGCGTGGAAGGTATAGAAGTGAAGACTGTGGTATGAGGAAAATAAAATTAACCTTATGTTTTTTATGAGGATGTTTAAGTGCAATTTTTGTTTAAATTTAAGCAATTGGAGTGTTCCTATGTAAACTTTTAATCCGAAGAAAATGATATATTAGAATCTTTTCCACTAAAGTTTAGGAATTGAAAATAAACTATAGAAAAAAGGAGGGCTAGAAATAAGCAGCAACTCTTTATTGAAAAAAAATGACATATGTCTTCAATATTTTTTCCCATTTCCTTTATATCGGCCCACAGTTTTGTTTTCAGATTTATTTACAACAAAAATAACTAAAAATTTGATTTAAAAATAATATTTAAGACATTTGCTTACAGAAAACATTATCATCCATAGAACCACCACAAGTTGTGCCAAAAAAAGTTAAGTAACTGCTATTAACAAAAAAATAACGTAAACAGCAGCATCTACCCTGCTGCTACCCTCATAAGCATCTACCCTAAAGATAGAAGTATTCGTAGAGTAAAAAAGGAGCCAATGTCAGAAACAAATTGCGACTAAAAAAAGGCAACGAGCATTGGGGTGTAAATAAAAACAGAGTTATTTGGAGTGAACAGATCGTACTCAGTGAATTGATGCAAAAACAAACTGCTTTCTGGTTTTGGTAGAAGTTGAATATATAAGTGCAATTTTTTTATAGTAATTTAAATAAAATTTGGACGACTTCATTGTCTAATTTTATTTTTTCATACTATATTATTTGGTTGATTGGCTGCAATATATCGCAGCTGGATAAGGCACAGATTGTTTCTATTGCCACTTTTAGTTTCGAACTGTCCACTAAACCAATGAATTTTCATCACTTAATTAAATTGAGAATTTGGTTAAACTCTGAATAACGATTAGTAAAGCCAGCAAGGGTCGCGTCTTGCATAACGAAGACGTAGTGTTTTAACCCTTTATATACGAGACCACCTTCAACGCAGTATCATTCATGTTGTTCCACTGCTCTCGCTAGCAACCATGGCATTGTCTGGAATCTCAACTCTTCTTCACAAGATCAACACGGCAGTCACCGATGGCGCATCAGAACTGAGAGCCCGAATGGACAATAATAACAACAATTCCACAAGGAAAGCCAAAACCATTGTCTTCGACATGGAAAACACCCTTCTAAACGCAAGTTTCACTCCCCTCCCACACTACGACTTCGCATTGCCTCTCCAACAGCACTCCAACATCACATGCTACGTCCAGAAAAGGCCTGTGCTAGACAACCTTCTACAACAGCTAACAGAAAACAATTTCGATACAGTAATCTTCACTTCAACCACCAAAGAATTCGCAAACCCAATTCTAGACAATGTAGACATTAATAACACAATAGATCTCAGACTCTACAGAGACTCCTGCACAATAGAAGCCCAAGGACTACCTATCAAAGATCTTTCTAAACTTGGGAGAGATCTAAAGAACGTTGTCATTGTGGGCCACGAGCCGGAAAGCTCTAAACTGCAGCCTGAAAATGCTTTCCCGGTGAAGTCATTTCACGGCGAGCTTACCGACAGAGATCTTTTCAGGGTTATAGATTTCTGTTAAATAGCAGCAATGTGTAACGACGTGAGGGATACTATACGGACATGTCAGGCTTTGAGTGGGAGGTGTAATGATAAGGAATTAGCCCCCCATAGCAGTGCGAAGAAAATTATTGTGTTGGAATTGTTTGATGTTTTAGTAAAGGCAAGCCACGAGCCAATGCAATTTCAATAACTTTCAATATTGATATTGTACAACATTGATTCAACTCCAAATCATTATTTAAAGTCCTATAGTATTCAAGGAACATCTCTTAGAACACTTTAATAAGATCATTTATAAAAATTACAGTATTGCATTAGAGTCAACAGGAAAATCAATTGCAATTGTATATTTGGTTATTGTTGTAAATAGCGACTATGATCATAAACCTAGTATAACAAAGAGGGTCAATTCAAGAAAACTTAGCCCTTACAATTTGATGCTCTACCTAGTTCTTTTAAAAATATTATCAAAAAATTTATAATAATTGAAGACAACTTTTAAGGTGAAGTAATTAGCAGAAGACTAGATCAAAATCTATGATCACATAGTAAATCTAAAGTATAAGGATTGATATAGAGGAACAACATTGACTTATGAAGGAGGATATATTTGCATTTAATTTGAAGTATTAAAAGCACCAAAAGACCTAATTTTCATACTAGGCTATTAAATCCTACATTGCATTAGGCTATTATGGATTTGGCTCTTGACTACCTAGGATTTGTGTTTATTGTCAACATTGATTGAATAGCTTAGCTAATATAAGAATTTTGTATTATCATTCACATTGTTGCTGAACTTGCTAATATTATATATATATATA
>MU226526.1:714703-725843 GCA_018584345.1 Thuja plicata | reverse complement strand
ATTTATATTTTTAATATTCTTAAATATTTTATGAATCTTGTTGTGGTTTGTCTTTTTAACTATTGTTATTTTACAGTTATTTTGTGACATTTTTTTTTTAAAACTCTAATCATTCTTGGCTATTTTATTAAATATTTAATTTGAAGTGTTATAGATTAATTTTTATTTGTTTTTGGGGTTCTTGAAACCTGAAACACGAAAGCAGTATCATGAAGCATAGTTTAAAATGAACCAAAACAGAAACATTAGTTTTTATTTGTTAAATTTAGGAATGATTTTCAATATCTTCTCCGCCTTTCTTACCAAGCTTGTATCTTATGTTACTACACTTTATGATGGTTTACATATTTTGTTATCTATGATAGCTACTTAGCTAGTAGTTTATCCGTATATGTAATTGATATAACTAAGAATAATATGGCATGTAATGTTGTATGTAGAAAGATTGATAGATTTTATTGGGTGCATTTGTGGGTTTCCATAAATGTACATCTCTTGATTTATATGTCATTAAGGAGTCTAATGATTTAGATCACATGTGTCACTCTCACTTACATATGATGATACACCTTGCAAGCCTACTAATATTTTATTATTATTTGGGATCCCTCCATATAGTGGTTATTTTAATAATGATTATACTTATAATAGATTAGTGATATGTGTCTATAAATAATACACATATTTCACCTTCCCATAAGATTACCATCGTCTACTTTTTGGCTCATGGTCTATTGATGCTATAATTAGTAATTCATGTATAATGATAATTCACATGCTTTTGTAGATTACTTTTTCAATCAATTCTTGATCATATTTTTCTTGTGATTTTGTAATGCTAACTTAAGTTATCCAAGTAATTTACCACATGAGTGCAAATTTTAAAATTATATTATATCTAGGCATTGAAGCCTTTTATAACCCTATATTTCTCTACACATAATTACCCACTAACCCTAGAGAAGGCCATTTAACTATGCAGTTATTCATGAATTTAAAAACAGAAAGAAAAAATAAATTGAAATACACTAAATCTATAATATACTTATTAGGAATAATATATCATTAATTTTGGATGTTTAACTCAATTTCTCCATAGACTATATAGTTTTTAAAAATTTAATAATGTTTTGACCTCAAGTTTATTTTTGTTTTAGTTTTTCTTACTTCAAATTAAAATAACATATATTTAAATGCCCATGCATCCTAATGATTACATATGTATATATCATCTTTTGAAAATGATCTTATTATAGTAGATTTAGTATTCTTATGTGATTGTAGTCTATCAATGAAATTATTAGCATATCTTAGTTATCTACACACATGGGTAAAGGTATTGCGTATAAAATAAGATGATCATGTCATCCAATTTAATATATTTATTCAATTAGAGAATATTAAGAGTTAATAATAACTATAAAGATATTAAAAAGCTTATTTAATTAAAAAAATGCCAACCATTCCTTACATACTATTTAATACACATAATTAATGAAAAAATCAGTTATTTAATTTTAATATGCGGAAGAATAACTACAGTAAGTAATACATTATACATTACTATATTATAATAGGATTTAGCTTCAATGAGTTGTTTTTTATTAGGCTGACAAGGATTTTGAAAGGGCCCTAATCCCTCTATAGAGAAAGACATGGCATTCAAATTAACAAAACAACAATAGAGAATAGTAAGGTGACTAAGAGCTCCGCCAGCACATAGGGAACCCCTCCAAGATTTAAGGTGGTTTAAAAAAATGGCCCAAAGAACTTCGCTTAACCTCAAAATTAGGGTCCTTCTCTCCAAGCATAAATTTATTGTGACAAGGAGGCATCAAAATATCATTCGAAGGATATTCAACTCCTTTGTAGAGTTGTAAATAGGGGGTTTCCTTTTTATATCTTTTTGAACCTCTAGAATAGAGGGAGAAGACTCCATAGAAATAGAGGTATAATCCTTCATTTTTCATAAAAAAAGGTGTTGATTCTTAATATTAAAACAAGTGGTGAAGGTATGTCCCACTTTACCACAAGAATAACACATAAACGAAGAGTGTTCAAATTCAATCTCTTGCACCCACTTAGCACCATAAGCTAAGGTAATATTAGAAGGGAGCACCTACTCTTTTTCCACATAAACACAAAATGTAGCAAATAGAAGCCATTTCTTATATTTGGAAACCTTATCCATAACAAAATATTGTCCAAGTGAGTTGGTAATAATCCTAAAAATCTTTCATCCCAAAATTTCATAGGAACCCAAATAGGGAACTTTATAGTTTCTAAATGTGGGTTGAAACCCGGACACCAAATTTGAATACAAAGATCATTTATGCCCAAAAACCAAGGTTCATCTTGAAGAATTCTAAAATAATCCTCTTCATGAGAAAAGGAAAATAGAAAGAAACCATATAGCATCAACTTTACCTCAACTTGCCCACTAAGCTTTGCAGATCGAAGAATCAATTTGTGCACATTGTGGGTATTGAGACAATTTCCATAAAATATCCCAACAATAGATTTTCCCAACCAAGTTTCTGACTCAGCAATGATAGAGTCACAAACAAGGAGATCTAACAAACCTTCCTACATTACCACAAAAGGCTTACTGAAACTTGATCATAATGAGTTCCTTATAGCCTCAATGCGTTGTCATTAGGGACAATTTCTTTATTATTCTATAATACTTTTAAAAGTTTCACTTGCTATTAGATTTTGACAAAAAAATTTGGCTCACTTTTATTTTAACTTTATCAAGGAACTGGCTTAGTGTGCTCTCTATTTTTCCTTGTTGTTTACTATTTTAGCCTTTTTAGTTTGTTGCTATCTTTTTTTAGATTTTAGTCTACCTTTACCTCTGTTTATCTTAAGGGCAGCATTTTTCTTGAAGGGCGTGTTTTTCCTTTGAACTCTTGTCTGTGGATATTATTAAACTTTAATATTCTATTTTTTTGAAAGGGTTTTGGGTCCCTTCAAAAAATATTTTTTCCATACTCAAAACCTTTATCAATTGTTGAGGTAAATAATAGTTATTGTAATATATAAATGTAGTATGGATAAAACTTAACAAATTAATAAAAATAATAGTTATCTACTTCAATTGCAATTTATTTATTTATTTATATTTATAATTGATATATCTTACTAATTAAATTTGTTGTGTACATTCTTATCAAGATAATTATTACTTAATATTAAGATCCATGCTTTAAAACACTAATAGTAAATAATAAAAATTTTACCAAAATTTATTACATCTCAAATAAAATTTCTTATTTATATAATTTAATCATAATCAGGGTCCAAGGCGGCAAGCCTGATGGCGATCATTGTCTAATTGTGTTCCCTAGCTCTTTTGGTTGTCCCTGTGTTGTTTGTTTTTACTAGTTTAGTTTGTTTCTGTTGTGGCGCTATAGTAGCCTGTTTTGTGTTTTGGCTCTATTTCTTTTTGTATTGGCATACATTCCATTCTTTTGCTATGTTTTGGGTTTCAGGCACCCTATAAAACCTATTTTACTCAACAAAAAACAAATTCTTTTAGATATTCTTAGTATGCATTTCTTAACTGAAATGATTAAATAAATGATCCCTTTTAAAAAAACTATCTTTTTTAAATAAGTGTAAAAAAAACTCAACAAATGTTTTTTCTTAAATCAAGGCTAGGGAGATATGAGTTTGATATCTATATGTATTAATTCAGGGGGAACTTCAAATGAACTTATAAATATTAAATTACATTGGACTATCTATATTCATTTTGCATCTAGACCATATAAAATATAGTGACATTACTATAATTTGAATAATCAAATTTCTAATTGAACGGTTTAAAGTAAAGCTTAAATCAACAATTACGATTTAGTTGAGAGTGTCTATTAAATGAAATTAATTCTTAAATAAGAAAAGTAAATAATTAAGTAAAGAAATTTAACCTATGTTGATCATGCTATCCGAAATGGGTGAATTTGAAAGCCTGTCATAGACATTCCCTTCCAACTGGTGGAGTTCCTTAAGAATCTGCAAAGATGGCAGTACCAGGGTAGGTGATTGTATAGTGTTAGGGGAAATATTGAGTGGGAGTTTCCAGTTTCAAGCATAATCATTTTCTACAATTTCCACTGTAATAATTTTTTTTAATATTTTCCAATATCATTCTCAGGCATCTATTGTATTTAGACACACACACACACACACACACACACACACACACACACACACACACACACACACACACACACAGATATATATATAGTCATGATGCAACATGAAGGATGACATTATTATTTTAAATTATATAATAATATTGTCGTTAGGTTATTTTTATATTGTTTTTAATCTAGAATAGTAATTTATAATTATTATATATATAATATTTTTATAATATTATATTAATATTAGTGTGTAGGCTAAGAGTTAGGATTAGTATCATGGTTAGGATTAGGGTTTGAGCTAGGATTAGTATCATGTTTAGAGTTAGGATTAAGATTAGGGTGAGGGTTAGGAGATATGGTTAGGGTTAGGGTATGTTAGCACTGTCAAAATTTCTATGGTTCCAAGGTTTTTTTAAGGTGTTTTGAGTTTGGTTTTATGTCTTTTGTGTCTTTGATTCTAAACCCTTTGGTCTGTATCAACAAAAAGGTTTGAAAACCCTAAATCCTTGAGTATGTTATAAAATGACATTGCATTTTTATCACTTCATTCACTTAAACCCCTGTCTTCTAAGTCATCGAGCGGAGCCATCACCTTAATATTTCATAAGTCCTAGCGGGCTCAACAATAAGTTTTCCTATATTTAAATATCCCTGATGTACTTTATGCTTTGCATCTGTCAAGAAAGTCACTTTTAATACTATGGCGGGTGTATTTCCTCAATCAAAAGATGTGTGAAAGATACCCTTCAAGGCATCATGCCATGTTGCCAAGTATTGGTTTGAGGTCATTGGTACCTGCTTCTTCTTAGCCAGTGGTGAGTTAAAGACATATTCGATCAAAATTGATCCAATGGTGGGCGTGTTGCTTTGATCTCAAGATACACATTGGTTAGTCTTCAAGGCATTGCAATAGGATGACACATGGAGATGACGGGCTAGAGAGGGATTTAAATGAAAATAACATAATTGTCAGATCAATTTTCAATCAACGGTAGGTGTAATACCTGGATTAAAGGTTACCCAAAGTTTATCATTCACGGAAATGTGACTGAACACCACGTGGAGGTAAGTGGGACAAAAGATGCTAGGTTACCAAGGTAGTTTCCGAATGGTTAGATATGTTCAGATCTAACAGATGACACTTTATTGGTGAGAAAATTTGCAAGGTAAATATTTTTTGCAGCTTCGCACCTAGATGCCATGTGGAAAGTGCTTGATATTAACAAAAGGTTAACGCATGGTCAAATTAATTCCCATTCGACGACTGTCACATTTCCTAAAATGGAAAGTTCACGATGGTTACTGATCGAGGCATCACGACCGATTGACACGTGTCTCATTTGATGGATGGGCCATGTGGGGCCGAAAGAATAAAAGTGGAGTAGATCTCTTTTGATTGAACAGTGGGTGCCATACCTTAAAGAGGAGATGCAAGGATAATACTCTTCAAGGCATTGCGACAAAGTAACATGTAGCAGATTTGATCGTTAGCTTGCAGATGATTTTAAAGAAGATCGATGGTGGTGTTTTAAAGTAGATTAAAGTTTTAACCTCGACCACCTATGATTTTTTTTGAACCAGGTGTAGTCATTGCAACCAATTTTCAAATATTTAAATTTTTTTTATCAGGGTTTCAAAGTTGTGGACTGTGTCGTTTGTTGAAAAGCAATAAAATTGATGAATCTTATCTTTTGGGTCATGTCTACATAGGTGTAGGATGTTGTGTGAGGGAAGGTTGGGAAGTTTTATACATTTATGCAGAGAATATTTCCTTAGGGATTTTGAACAGTTTATTAATCATTTTTAACCCTATCTCTATTCTTTTTCCATTAATGAAGGGTCCTTTCTAGAGCTGTATAAACAAAGATCAGATTATGTTCTTTAGGTGCTGAGTTTTTCAATAAGGGTTAGTTTGTATTTGTAGTTCTGAAAGGCCAATTATTCCTAGGAGTAATTAATACAAACATGACATTCCATTCAATATCCCTTCTGTAGGGATTTTTTCCTTCAGCTTCCCAAGATGGATGGTGGCCAGATCAGATTCTTCAACAGGATGAATTAAAGGAAGGTTTCAACTTGCTGATGACAGAGCTGCTTGGTTGTTGTAATGAGTTAATTTCATTTGTCATGTAATAATCCAAATTGTCAATATAGAATATAAGGTTGCAGGTCTTTTGCATTTATTGAAGTGGCATATGTTTTGAAATAGATTGAAACAGGAACATGATTCCTTATACTTAATACAATATTCTAGATTCAAGTCTCTCCTTAGTGCTTATCTTTTGAATTGTGAATTTTTTGATTCATTGCATGGAGTTTGTCTGTGTATATGTCATTAGTCCTTAGTTTTGATCTAAGTTCAAATCAAATAATGCTACGGATATGACATAAGTTAATTTGGTTTGTCTACATAAGGATCCTATAAGAAGTGTTTGGTCTGGGTTATCTATATTTATGTCTTTGAATCTTTGATAGTAGTTAGTTCCTTGTGTTCTATAGTTGTAGTAAACACTCTTTCCCAATGGACAAATCACTGATCAATAACTAGTATATTCTACACTTATATATGTCTAGATGAATCTGGATATATTATATCCCTTTTAAAAATCAAATACATCTCATTTCTTTATATTTTATGGTTGTTGGTTATATGTCCTTCATGGTAATGGAGAGTCAATGAATGATTGGTTACCATTTAATAATTTCTTACCATTATTTATTGTTAAAATCCAGAGTTGTAAAGAGTTGTGAAGAGTTGAATATCCATCTGGATTAGGTATACCTGCCTTAATTTTGTAAAGCCAGAAGTGCAGAGGATAGTCTTGGCCCTATAGTTGGTCTAGTTACCCTGAAGATCTTCTCATACTTGGAGCTAACCACTCTTAAAATTAATCTTAATGTATATTGGTAGCGTTCAAAGCATAAACATTTATAAGCACCACCATGGTATAGCATTTAGAGTTAGGATTAGTGCCATGCTTAGGGTTAGGAGTAGGGCTAGGAGTAGGGTTATGGTTAGCATTAGGGCTTAGAGTTAGGTTTAGTATTATGGTTAGTGTTAGGCTCATTTAGGCTTATGGTTCGGGTTAGGCTTTGATGTTTGAGTCAAGATTTAGGGTTACCATTTGAACTATGGTTTAGGGTTTTGGTCTAGCATTATTGCTAGGCTCATATATAATTATATCCTATTAGGATTATGGTTAGGATTAATCTTTTAATTAGATTTAGGTATAGGATTTACCATTAGGATTATGATCAGGGTTTAGTGTTTTCATCATGATTAGTATTATGGTTAGTGTTAAGGTCTTCATTAGGCTTAGCATTTAAGTATAGTACTAGGATTTAGGGTTTAGGATATAAGGTTTAGGATTTATGGTTTAGTATTTAGGATTAGAATTATGGTCAAGATTACATGGTTATGGTTAATGTCTACATCATGGTTAGTACTATGGTTAGGTGCTATGATTAGGGTAATTTATATCATCATTAGTATTATAGTTAGGGTTAGGACTTGTATTAGAATTATGATTTAGGGTTTATGATTAAGATTATTATTAGGGTTAGCATTTACATTATGGTTAGATTTAGATTTTTATTAGGTTTAGGGTTTAAATTAGTGTTTAAGATTTAGGATTAAGATTATAGTTTGGGTTAGAGTTTATATCTTGGTTATTATTATTAGGGTTACAATCAAAGTTTAGGATTATGATTATGGTTAGGCTAAGAGTTTATATCATAGTTGGAATTATAAATATGGTTAGGGTTATAATAAGTGTTAAATTTTTTTTTCATGGTTATGGCTAAGTTTTTGGGCTTTGAGTTGTTATCTTTTTTAAGATTAGGATTATGCTTAGAAATTTGCTTTAATATTTAGGTAAGGGTTTAAGGTAAGGTTTAGGATTATTGTTTAGAGTTTAGGGCTAGGACTATGGTTAGGCTATTATGATTATGGTTAATATATTGTGATATTTTTCTATGATTATGGTTAGGTTTAGGGTTTTGATTATGATTAGTATTTAGGGATTAGGATTAGGACTATTGTCAAGGTTAGGTTTTACATGATGTTCAGTAGATTGAATAAATTAAATGTTTTGGTTAGGGTTAGGGCTTAAGTTTAGTAATAGGATTATGATTTAAGATTTAGAATTAGGATTATGGTTAATGTTAAGAATTACATCATGGTTATTATTATAGTTATGTTCATTGTTTTTATTATGGTTAGAGTTTAGGGCAAGGATTAAGATTAGGGTTATAGTTATAGTTAGTATTTACATCATGGTTTTTTTTATTAAACTGGTAGGGAAAGGGTCCTAAACCCGTATAACAAAAATTTAGTTTTCAACACAAAAGACAAGCTTTGGACTACCATAGTTGAAATCCAGTAGAACCCAGTACTAAAAAAATTAATAAAAAACTTTAGTGTAGAACTATAAGCTTCCCCTAATCTAACACTATTATCATTATAAACTATACTATTGTGTTTCTTCATATGATAAAAGTAGCAAAAAACTCATTTTTCCTTATAGAAGGAGTCATAGAGTCCCAATTTAAACCAATAAAAGAACTAATAAAAACCTGATGAAAAGTTTAATTAGAATAACTATATCCATAAAAACATAATAGATGAGTTTAAAGAAAAGTAATAAACTATCATTGATTTTTAGAAATAGTCTCGCAATCCTTTGAGAGACAATAAAGTTATTTCTAATAGTCTTCTTTATCTTTTCCCTGGGATTTTTTCCTCGCCCTTATCATATTGTTCCTTCTTCTTGGTATTATTGCTCAATCTTGTTTTTCCCATGACAACACCAACGATAATTTTCTTCCTAGTGTTGACCATTAACTTGGAAAGAGAAGAAATAACACTATTAATTTTCTCTTTGGTAATAGTAGAAGTGATAAAATTTTGTAGACTCATTACTTTATCCTAGGGAACTTTAATTTGATCCTGAGAGTAATTTTCATTCCTAGGCCCAAGAATGGGGGTAGGGGAGTTCTTATTCAAACTGACATCATCAGGAGAAACATGGGAATTGTATGTAATTTTCACCATTTCTTTAAGATCATCAAGGTTCACAGTTATCTTTGGGGACTTTTCATATTCAATATCATCACTATCCTCATAATTTGAATTGTCAAAGGTGTAACTTTCCTCTAGCTCATATTCAAATTTTATCTCAAGGACAACATGCTTAGCAGGCATTTTTTCTTTTATTTCTTTTTTCTTCCTTAGACTAGCAAACCTACAATCACCAAAACTTATCTCATAATCCTTTTATCCTGAGATAGATTCTTTTTTTCTGACTTGAACCTTGACATTATCCTCCTTATCAAAATTTATAATTCTCTTGTTAGATGTAGAGTTGTTTTTTCTCAACTTGAGAGTGATAGATTTACTACTTGTGGCTTTCCTTTGAGCCGCGATAGTGTCACGGTGGGATTCTTCAAAAGATATTTTTTGCACATAGGGAAGAAATGTTTTACTCTTTTCCTTGGTTTTACAATTAGGGTTTGATCTTTGAAGATGAGGGATGCTACCCAACAACACAATTTTTACCATTCTTCAAAAGTGTTCAACATTTTGTTTATCTTTTATTTGAGGATAGGTAATGCAATGACTAGAAAGAGGAGAATTTTTAAAAATATGTTGATACAAGAAATACATTAACCCCTAGTGCAGGGGAGGAAATTCATCTTTTTCAATGCTATTACTGATCAAAGAGAAAAGGAAAAAAGGAACATTTATTTTTTCCCTATGTCTAATATGGTTTAAAATAAGAAAATGGTATCCATGAAAGGTAGTAAAACATACCTCTAAAGTAAAGTACTTCCTTACATAGAGATAAACTAGAGAATAAGGAGGGGGAAGGAAAGAAATCTCATACCCATTACCCTTAGTTGCAATCATTGGATTCTAACCCTTCTCAAAGAACTTATTCATATAAATCTTGTAATACCTAGCACTCTTTCTTTCCACCTTTCCTCCTTCAAATTTTAGACTCTTCACTTCAGTAATTAACTCTGGCATAACACATAATTTGACACTACCAATAGCCACATTACCCTTATGTCATGAATTATATAATTTAATGTAAAGGGTATCATTAAACCCCTTCATCACCTAGATGTTATGATCAAGTCTAACTATGATAAACTCATCCCATAACTCCCTATTCTATAATAATTCCTTGTAATGTACGAGCTTCAGTTTCTTAAGAGGCCTACCTAGCCTCCTTGAAACTGATTGAAAATATTTTTTGTCATACCAATAGGCCTATTGTTACTCAAATTGAAATAAAACAAAAATCCATTTTTGTGTATGTTTCTATTTAAGTGACAAAGATTCTTGAAGAAGGAAATATCGATACTCTATTCAAACCAATTATCTTTTCTTACATCTTGGTTGGTATTATGGTTAGAGTAAGGTTTTTTTATTAGAGTTAGGGTTTAAGGTTAGGATTAGGATTAGGGTTTAAGGTTTAATATTAGAAATATGATTAGAGTTAGGTATTATATCATCGTTAGCATTATCATTAAGATTATGATTATAGTTAGGGTAAGGGTTTATCTCATAATTTAAATGAGGGTTAGGTTTTTTTATTACGGTTAGGACAATGGTTAAGTTCTACACTGTGGTTAGGTACAAGGCTTGGGCTATGATATTGTCTAGGATTATGATTATGGTTAGGGTTTATATTTAATATTTGGGTCAGGGTTTAGGGTTGGGAATAGAATTAGGTTTTAGGGTTTGAGGATAGGACTATAATTGGGGTAAGTGTTTACAACATACCTACTATTATGGTCAAGGTTGAGGATTTGATTAGGGTTAGGGTTTATGGTTAGGGTTAGTGTTAGTATTCACTTGAGATAGTATAGATTCCTAAAGCATAATGTATTTCAATTCCATAGGTTTAGCCATGAGAATCAAGAAGGTTTGAAGCATATACTTTGCAAATACCATTCCAAGTTTACGTCCCTGGTCGATAATT
>MU226526.1:661413-714653 GCA_018584345.1 Thuja plicata | reverse complement strand
TTCCATAGGTTTAGCCATGAGAATCAAGAAGGTTTGAAGCATATACTTTGCAAATACCATTCCAAGTTTACGTCCCTGGTCGATAATTAAATGAGACTAAATAATCTACTTAGCAGCCATTTAGGGTATCCAATCCTAAAGTAGCAGTCTAATGCTATGTGTTTCTAAGACAATTGTTTATCTAAGCATTTTTGGTGCCACTGCTGGGGATGTTGTTAGTTCAAACTTACTTTGGTGTTCATGTTTCCAGTTTTCATAGTCTAGGATTTAATTTCAAGCCATACTTTTATGCATAAAAGAAGAGATCCTTGTGGGAGATTCCTTCCTCATCAATACCAGGCTGAACCATTTGATCTTTTCAATCCTGAGCCAGAGAAACCCCAAGTTCATAGTGAAGAAGAAGATTTGTTTGAAAACCCCTTTGCTGATGCCCAAGGATAAATTTCATCACCATCGTCCTCCGAAGAATCACTACATTTAGAAGTCCTTTTTGATGAGCTTGAATATCATGACAACCCATTAGCTCTTATCATATATCAGCCACAACAATGACAAACACTAGGACCTCCTCCAAGGATGGCTCAGCCTACCTTTCCCTTCCCAATTCCTCCTCAATAAGGTAACCAAAACCTGAAGAACATTCCAACTGCTGCACTACCAAAATTCTTTGGACTTATCAGTGAAGATCTAGAGACCTTCCTCTTTGAGTTTGACATCCTCTATAGGAGCTATGACTACACAACTGATGCCCATAAGCTGAATTTGTTTCCATCAACTCTTAAAGAGGCTTCTCTAAGGTGGTTCATGGGCCTCAGAGCTAATTCTTTAGAAAATTGGAACGCTATGAGAAACATGTTTCTTTCCAAATATAAAGAGTATTGTAGAGGACAGAATTTAAAAGGAGATGACATCTTCAAGATGTTGCAGAAAGAGGATGAAACCTTGGAAGACTATGTTTCCAGGTTTATGTTTAACCTGCAGTGCAACACTCGACACCGGTTGAATGAGGAATCACAGAAGCATATGTTCCTCAAAGGTGTCAATGATGGGAGCATAGAGGCCTTGGACCTTATGGCTGGTGGGGACATCACTTAGAAGAACTGGACAGATATCAAGACCATATGTCTGAATTACTCAAGAGCTAGAGTAAAAAAAGGAAGAGGACTAAGGGATCTACCTCATAAGACAAATGGCTCTGGAGTGTCTAAGATATAGCTGTCCAACCTCCTGTCTGACTTTAAGTAGGACATTATCAATGATGTGGCCACTCAGTTGGACATTGTGCAAGCTTGGAGGAAGAAAGCGGATGTAGAAGCTATGCTAGCTGAATTCTTCTCCCACTGTAGAGAGAAGAAAAGAAACTGTAACATCTATGGACACTACCTCAATGCCCACCGAGTTCAAGGCAATAGATGAGGAGAATGGAGAGGTATTTTACATGGCTCAATGGTGAACATGGGCTCAGAGACAAGCTATGCCTCAAAACCCCTTTAATAATTTTTGTTTTAATAATAATAATAGTAATCAGCGGAAAAATCAAAACCCCCACAATTCTGGCTCTCAAGGACAGAATTGGAATCATAACTGGTCTAAACAATAGCCATAGAAAAATGAAAATTATTAGTAGCCTCACTATAACCAGAACTTCCAATAGCAGCCTCCATTTAACCCTTACCAGCAACAATTTAACCCATACCAACAAAAATTTAACCCATACCAGCAGCCGCAACAAAGTAACCAATGGAAACCACATGGTAACTGGAAACAACAACCTCAGTGGGGACCCAATCAGCCTAATTAATAGCAAGCTATCATACCTCCACCTTAGTAACAAGCTATTATGCCTCTGCCTCCTGCATCCAATAATAGTCCTTAGAAGCCAAGCTGCCTGCGCAAACAAATCCACATCCTAATAACAAGCAACAGGCTTATTCACTGCAAGTGAATGACATCCACCTAAGATTAGGAACCACATTGACTGCATCAAGAGAACCCATAATAAATGATGTTTCTGATACTGAGGAAGTTCCTAACAATCAAAATACTACTACTTCACCTATTGCACTACCTGTTCTAGCTGAGAAAATTCCACCTTATCCGCAAAGATTGGCCCAACCATCAGTAACCCCTAAAGAGAATCCTATTGCAACTGATCTAATTGACCAACTAAAGAAAATGACTATCCAAATACTGTTATTAGATGTCCTAAAGGAAATTCCCATTTATAATAAAGCAATCAAGGAATCCTGTATCAAGCACCCTGGTAGGAAAAAGAAAGATCCTGATACTGTCCATGTTCTTGGGCAGCTTTCTGATCTTATGTTTAGTAAAGCCTTGATGCCTAAATACTTTGATCTCGGGAGTCTAGTGGTTACTATTCACATTAATGGTATACAAATACAAAATGTCTTGGTTGATTTAGGGGCCTCTATTAATGATATGACTATGGATGTGTTGTTAAGACTTAGTATCATTGGGTTGAGAGAAACACCCACCATTCTCTAGTTAGCTGATAATTCCACTATCAAACCAGATGGTATGCTAGAGGATATTGTTTTCACACTAGATTCCTTGGATAACCCCTCAGATTTCATCATCCTATCCCCCAAAGCCACACTAGGAGGGTATCCATTAATCCTAGGAAGGCCTTGGTTAGCCACAATAGATGCTTGCATTACATGTTGCTCAGGAAAAATGACCATATCTAATGGCATTAATACCAAGAAATTAACTTTGTATTCTCCAGCCAAAACCCAAGCTGAACTTGACCAAGTTGTCTGGCCAAATCTAGGAGATGCCCCCCTTGAAGCCAATTCAGTACATCAGCTTATGGTTATTGGTAGAGACTCATTCATGGCCTCATAAGAGGAAGATGATATACTAGTAGAAATCCTTACAAACCTGTATGGCTCTGAAGAACCCTCTTTTCATGTTCCTGATTGTTCCCTACAAACCATATTGCCCAAGTAGTCCTCATCTAAGTTTCTTGCAGCACCTCGTTATCTCCATACTTTGTTACCCCATGAAATAAAGTAACCTTTATTTGCAAAAGTTCTTATGTTGGATAAAGTCAAAAGAGTACTAATTTCCTTAGGTAAGGAATTGAATTTCAATAAGAATCTCACAGAATCTCAGATGTCTAGCCTTCTCCAGCTTTTAAAAGAGAGTCAGCAATATTTTGCATGGGACTATACTGACATGAAGGGACTTGACCAAAAATTGTGTACCCATAAGATCTATATAAGTCCTAAGTCCAAACCTATTAGGAAAGCTCGAAGAAGGATAAATCTTGCACTACGAGATATAGTAAAGGATGAATTGCAAAAACTCCTCTAAGCTGGCTTTATATATCCTATTTCTGACATCGAGTGGGTCTCCCCTCTTGTAATTGTCCCAAAGAAAGGTGGAAAATGGAAATTTTGTGTGGACTATAGGAAGCTTAATAAAGCCACCAAGAAGGATCACTTTCCATTGCCCTTCATTGACCAAGTACTTGACAACCTTGCTGGTAAGAAGTATTTTTCATTCCTGGATGGTTTCAGTGGCTACAACTAGATCCAGATATCTACATAAGACCAGGATAAAACAACGTTCACCTGTCCATGGGGAACATTTGCTTATTATGTATTTCCATTTGGATTATGTAATGCACCTGCTACTTTTCAGAGGGAAGTAATAAGTATTTTCTCTGACATTGCTGCTGACAGTGTTGAAATATACATGGATAATTTCACTGCATATGGAACTACATTCGAAGAGGCTCAAGCTAATTTGAGAAAATTTCTTAAAATATGTTAGGACTACAACCTCCCACTTAATAGTGTGAAGTGTTATATGATGATGGAGGAGGGAGTTTTCCTAGGGCATTACCTCTCATCATTTGGTATCTAGGTTGATCCTACAAAGATTGCAGTCATCATTACACTCCCAACTCTGGTAAAGCAGAAGGATGTCTGGAGTTTTCTTGGTCATGTCAGTTACTACAGGATATTTATCAAGAACTTTAGCCAAATTTCTTCCCCATTGTACAATCTATTGAAGAAGGAAGCAAAATTTGAGTGGACAGCTGACTATGAGCTATCATTTCAGCAGTTGAAAGATGTGTAGCAAAAAATTTAGTGGCGATTATTCACCATTTGGCGAATGTCGCATGTCGGAAACCCCGAAATTGGTGAATATTTTTCACATATTTGATTGACCCTAGCACTCAACATTTATTAATATTGACCCAAAGCCTGGGCCCATCGCCCATCGATTTATTTAATTTTTCCATTTCTTACACATTATCGCCAATGGAATATAAATTTTGGTCCCCATAAATTTACAACATTCACCTATAATTTCTAAGTGGCCCCAAATCGATGGCCTATATTCACCTAGCATTTTATAGAAACCGATGTAATGTAGCCAACTTTATTAATCATGGGAAGGTATTGGATGACCCATAATCACCTCGAAAATAACAAAAGACATGTTATATTACGCAGGCTTGCCCAAATATTTGTATACCTAATACCTCCCACTGAATTTTATGAATAAGGATTAGTATAAAAACATTCTGATATCTCTATGATATCTCTATATTTGATCGTAGTGAAGTTTCAAAAGTTTCAAACTATTAAGTGGAACTGTATACTGAAAGTCAATATTGCATTGGCGAGTCACAACTGTATTGCTGCATTTTAATTTGAGGCAAAGGTAAGTGATACTTATTCTATGACTATGATTTGAGTTCATTTACATTATTTTAGAATAGGTTTGCAAAAATGGGGTTTCTTTTCCCTTTCGGCCTGAAATACACCACACACCATTGATTTGTGCTCATCCAATGGTCTCTGGCATTGTCGCACTATCACGGGTCCCATTAACTTTTGGCTTATCATTTGATGTGACTAGGACATGTTTGAGTGTCACTTAATCATTTTAAATTACAACTTTAGCTTATTAGTTATTACATTTAATAAATGTTATTAAATATTTACTTTTACAGTGTAGTCGGATTTAGATTTTAATTGAATTATTTCTATCTTATAATCATACATCGATATGACACATTGGAAAATTAAAAATAGAAACTTGCTCTAGATTGATAAAGAAACTTAATCGTTTTAAAAATTTAGAATCTCAGTCTTTAGATTTAAAAAATGGAAGTACTAATCCATCGCTTAAGAATAAGCATATACTTAAATGTCTAATACACAGGTAAAGAAACTAGTTAACATATTGTAATCACAGAGAAGTCTAAGTCTTAAGAATCATTTTTTGTACCCATAGAAAGAAATTTGAAACGAACAAGGAATTTTTTATTAATTTTTTTCAAAAAAAAAATTACATCGTACAGTAAAAATAGAAACCTACCAGGCAACTTCTTATCGGTATAAAAAAAAAGTGAAACTTTGCATGTTCATTGTCAAAAAACTAGGGTAACGGGAATGGGTAAACTAGGGAATCAGGGATCTTCATCTTCCCTTTCATCTAAGTAGAATTTTATAGAGAGGATAATCTCTGAGAATTCGTCAAGCCATGTGCAGTCACGCTTGTCGAATTCATCAAGGTAAAACCATTTCTAGAGAAAATCCCTCCAAAGCTGTGCCCATTTCCTGTGTCACATTAGTTGCTCGTCATTGAGGTTCAATAGGAAGGGTTGTCTGGCCACATTACTGCCTGGTACCAAAAGCTTGTGTATATCTCTTAGCCAAGGGATCCCCACCCCTAATTCCACAAAAATAGCAACATTGACATCGTCCTTCAGGAATTTCTCTTTAAAAACCTTCCTCAACAGCATCATCATATCCACCTTCTGTCCTTCGAGGTCGAGGAGAGATGCAAAAAAATAGGATGTAATGTCTGTGTAGACATGGTATCTGTTGACATTCTCAAGGAAATCTCAACCCAATAACATCAACACAGGAATTTGACTGGAGTGATAGACTATTTTAAGACATAAGCTATAATCTGTGTTTCAGATACATCGATATAGAAAGGAATATGAAACATTCATAGAGAACCCACCCACGAGAAGTGTTGAGCGTTGTTTTAACACAAGCCAACTTGCTAGGATCTCAAGATTCAATTTCCTCTCTTGAAAGAACAACTGAGTTATTCCCAAGGTTCTCTGGGGTCGGGTCACAACGTGCTTGGTTACTCAGTTGAAGATAAATGTGATTGTTCATGAGGAGGCCTTTGCTGGTACGTTCAAGACAAAAAACTATAAAATATTGTTATTTCTCTTTTTTCTTTTTGCTATTTTCCATTTTAACAAGTATGGGTATGGTAAATAACGTGCAACTTTATATTTTTTGAGATAGTGGTTTTCATAATTTTAAAACAGAATTTAAAGAGATGAGGGTAATAAGAAATGTAGTGAACTGTGAAATCCTAAGGACATAAATTGCTATAAACTCTTCCTTGTGAATTGAATGCTGGAGAGATTTGGAACAACCCACAAATAATGAATCAGACCCAGTCACAATTCACTACTCCACAGATGCAAGCGTTTGGAGAAAAGATATGTTTTACTCATATGAGATATTCAAAATCTATCAAATCATGAAGTCACCAAGATGTGCGCACCCACAAGACAAATTTATCGTTGAGCCCAAAGATAGCATCCTCCACACATTCATCACAGCAAGGTATATAAACAACAAAAAACTCCAACTAAAGTTAGCACGAATTTGAAACACAACAATACAAATAGCTCTCTAAAAATAAAGAATTATGCAAGCATACATTCAATAAATTCACATAGATAGTAGTAATTCACAGACCATGAATGAAGCACCCAATGTAGATCTTTATTGTATTAAGAAGTCAGCCTTTTACATTTCTTTTTGATTACAATATATAGGATTTTGATCTACAACTCTGATTTTCAGAGTTAGGGCATTAGAGAGTTTAAACTAGAGAACAAAGGTTAAAACTAGAACTTTACTGAAGGGAAACTATTGCTAACTGATACTATATAACTTGCATGGATTCTTAAATCCATTTACAATCCATTTTCTCATGCGAAGAGGGAAAAATCCATCAAAGAAGAGAGAGAGAAAGGAGGTGAGTTCCTTTTATGAATTGGGAGTCTTCTTCTTGATTCTGGTGGTCCTTCTTGGATTCTTCATCTGGAACTATCTCTGGCGGTGGGGACTGATAGGAAACCTTTAGTCTTCCCAAAAAAAACTCAAGTTGTAAATTAATCTGATCTGGAGTCTAACTGGTGTTTGAAAAAAGTGACCTCGCTAGAAACCCCCAATTTTGTGGACCCTGACCT
This sequence comes from Thuja plicata, assembly GCA_018584345.1. Taxonomy (NCBI): domain Eukaryota; kingdom Viridiplantae; phylum Streptophyta; class Pinopsida; order Cupressales; family Cupressaceae; genus Thuja; species Thuja plicata. Next base: position 707,386 of record MU226526.1, on the reverse strand, counting down.
CTACCCTATAACTTTAATGCTTTTAAAATTTCTGAGGTGCTTCTCAAAATCATGAAACTCGGAGGTCCCAAAAATTTGGACTTGTCGTGGGCCGAAAGGCTGAAAAAATCTAAAGAGGCCAAAAGGCCAAAATATTTGAAGGCTAAAAGGAAAAAAAAAATGTGCTTGCTTTCGGGGCCAAAATTTCTAAATGTCGGAGGCCGAAAGGCCAAAAACTCTTCCTTGGTAGAATTTTAGCCAAGTGTTTGAAAATCTTGCCCTGTCTACCCGGTAATTGAACCTTTGAGATTTATCCAATGAAGACCTCTGGGTGAGTTTTCCGGAGCCTCTACACTATCTCTTGGACTTCTTCAAAATTGATCTCTTTCCTTCTTATCTTAGTGACCCTTCGTTCTTGATTCTTTCTGAAGATAGTCAATTTAGAAGTGAAGAACGTGATTTCTTCCTAAAGCTGTAACATTCTTTGTATTTCTTCTTTCATGTAAAACAGTTGCTGTAGGGCCTCCTTGGTATTAACTTTGGTCAGAATGTCCTTGAACTGTTGGACCAACTCTTTGGAAGGACGCAGAGCTTGTTTGTTCTCATCTTGATAGATGTTGAGGCTGACGCCATGAAGAAGGTATCTATATCTTCGACCCATTTGATAACCTCCTGGCTCTTTTCATCTATAAGGGCCTTGTGTTTCTTATAGGCCTTAATTATTTTGGTGATTTGTTCAGTATAGGTCTCAAATTTTTCCAATTCTTTTCCCTCATAGACTTTCACCAAAATTTGGAAACGTTGCTTTTGAATTATCTCCAAGTCCTGAAGAGCTACTTGCCACATAACCACCTCTGATTCCACACTCCCATCATCTTCCACTAGGTCAATGAGAGAATTAATTTCAACCAATATGGTCCGGTATGGCCTAAATACCAATGTAATTTCCTTCTCTTTGAATTGTTTGAAGTCATTTATCCAATCGGCGCTCGCCTGGATGAAAGAGGGAGTCAAACCTGTCAGCAGATCTGGTGTAGCCCTTTTATCAAGCATGGCTTGTAATGAAGCCTCTGAACAATTTGGGTCAATAGGACGCACCATCTTTTGAATGAACATTTTTAATGCTTCATTTTGGTCTGTTAAAGCTTTGATGGTTTCTTCATCTTTATTCATGAACCCTAGAGCGTGCTTCAGCCCTAATGCTGCTAGTGTCTTGCTACCTTCTCTGGTAGGTTCACCCAAATCTACCTCCTTGAATGTGTAGCCCTTTGACGAACCTGTTGTCGAAGAAGTGCTCAGGGGTGAGATAGCTATCTGGGCTTTCCAATGACCTCCAGTGTCTCAAGTTACATATGACATGATCCTTGTACGTGCATTGTTTTTTGCCTAGTGGAAAGCTTGTCTCATAGATGTCATACTTGTATCCTCCCCATCCAATTCACTGGTGTAGGTTCTCTTTTAGGGTTGCATCTCCTTGGTAAACCAATTAGGCTTTCCTGATGTAGTTATAGGTTCATATGGTGCAACCTGGAGGATTGAAGTTAGGCATTGTACCTCTGGCATTATTTCTTTCTCTGATCCCTTCTCTTTCCCTTTTTCCTATTCATTCCCTCCTTTCCTTCTTTCCCCTACCATATCTACATCCATTTCCCCCTCTTCCCTCTCCTCTTCTACCTCTCCTCATTCAGTTACCACATTTCCCCCCTCTTTCTCTGGGGCCTCTTCCTTGAAAGTGTTAATTGATACTTTTGACCTTAGACTGGTTATGGCCTCCAATGTGGTTCTAGCAAGGTGATGTGTCTTTAGTACTCATGGCTTTTTCAAAAACCTGAGCAACACCTGCTGAAGGGATTGATGTTGGGGGAACAAGTGTTGGTATGATTGGAGTGGGAGATGAGGGGATGGTGGTAGTAGACAGAGGCAGAACTGGTGTAGGAGTAGGTATTGGAGTTGGTTGGGAAGGTGGTGGAGTGAAAACATAACTCCCTCCAGCTACATTATTTGTTGCTAAATTTTAAGTTACCCCACTGTCTTAGGTTTTAGGTCCCAGAGCAGAATCAAAGTTTACTAGTGGAGTAGGAGCATTCACTGGAGGATTGGTGAATTGGACTGGTGGTGGAGTGATGGCTACGTGGGGTTGTATGAGTGGTGGTCCCCCAGTGTATGTATCTTGGCCATTATCCAAAAATCCTTCAAGTCCTTCAAATCAGAAACCATAAACTCATCTGATCCTAAGTCATCCAAAGGATTATCCTGTTCTTTGGGGTCCTCTTTATGTTTCTTGGTAGTCTCCTTTTCTCTCCTCTTTCGCAACCTGGTCTTCTGGACAAAGGGCTCACCTATGTCCTCTTTCTTGGGTTCTTCTTGCATAGTTTCTAACTGCAGAGATTCATAATTCTTCTTCCTCTCATATGTTTTCTTCTTAGCGGTGGGGGGAGCTTGGCCAGAGGTAGATGGGCCTTCTCCTGATTGGGGTTGTGATGACCCCACTGGTGGGTCAATCTTGCCCACCATTCTAGTTTTCTTGGGCCTTGGATTAGAGCCATATTCAACTGGTCATTCATGACCACACACAATTCTAGGCTTCTAAGGAGGAGCTTTCTTGTACTTAGGAGCCATTGATTTCTCCCCTCACTATTTTTCTACTCTCCTTGAGGGCTCTATCAATGTATTTACCAGGATTGGACTCATTTTGTGTGGCTTCTTGAGCCAAGCTATGGTGGTCTTTATCACATGTCTTGCCTAAAATTTTATGTCATCATTTTCATCCTCATCCACCTCTGCATTCATGATTGGCTGGTCATATATCTTATCTTCAGTGTAAATGTCTTCTAAGACCTCATGTGAATCATATTCCCAAACCTTTGAGGAAATAGGAACCTTCAACACCTCTTTTTCTAGGGTGAGGTTCATTCTACAATAATCCTAGATCCTGACCTCATGACCATCTAAGCAGTTTATCCAGTGATCCTCCAGATGTGGCTCATGTATGTAGAATTTGTCGATGATGTAGCTGTAAGTACCTATGGGATCAAAGCAGGCTCACACTATCTTGTAAAACTGTAAGGGACATTCATCCCATTCAAAAGCTAGGGATTTGCAAACCTTCATGTCTTGCAGTGTATATGGTCCCAAAGAGATGGGAAAGTCCCAACAGTGCTTCTTCTTATGCTTTATGTGCTCGTATGCATCCGCGAGCTGCCTGGCCATCTCCAATGTGATTATCTAATCAGATGGGTACTTGGGTAGCTTCTTTGGTTGTAAGGTTGACCCGGCTATCCTGATGTATGTGAATGTCCTGAACTGGATAAAATAGGCCCCAATGGCCCTTACCTTAGCAGAAACTTCTTCTGACATTCTTTTAGCAAATTCACCTTCAATAGATCAGATGACTGCAAATATGAATGCATCATTGACTATCCTATAATCTAGGGAATCCTCTAGCATGTTTATTCCTTTTACTAGCTATGGGTTTACAAGGTGGGGCCAAGCATTTGGGTCACTTAGACTTCCCCTCTTGGTGAGGCCAGGATAATCTTCCTGTGCAGCTAGTAGATACACTACATAAGTGCTCATGTAAAACTTGGGGTTATGCCTCACTGCTGTCAATTTCTCATCCAAGTTGTCACTAATAATAGTGCCCCAGTCGAATCTTTCCTTCTGTTCCCTGATCCTTTCTATTAGCAGGATCATCCAGTGCTCTAGTTGAGTGGATTGTGGCAACCCATACACCTAACTTATCATTGTTATAGCTGCCTGGATGTCATCCTTCATATAGCCTCTTCAGAAGTCTATCTTGTCCAATTTTTTCTTAGGAAGCGGTTACTTGAGGTATTCTTTATTCATCATCTCGTGTATTGCTTGATCCCTATTACCAAACCATTTGGTCCTCTTTTTAATGTACAAGTCATAGAACTTGTCTATGCCTTTGTGGAGGTGGAAAATATCCTCGATGACAGTCGGCCTAATGTCCAGCACCACCTGGTCCTCTGAGTTTACTACCACCCTCTTATATGAATCATAGTGATGAGCTAGGGTGATGATCAGTTCTTAAGATGAAACAGCCACTGGGTGTGCGGCTGCATTTACTAGCCCAGATAGGACTAATGAGGTGCAATCATCAGATCTATTTGCTGGCTAGGAGCACTGAGTCAAGAATTCATTCCAATCCACATTCCCAATATTAGTTTCGGTTATCTCGCTGTGCTTGTTTCCCACCTTTGAGCTAGGGGGTTCCCATTGTATTGATACTTCATTAGGGAGGCTGTCTTTGGTTCAGTCATTCCTACAAGAAAAGACAAATATAAGTAGCTTATTGAACAAGAAAAATGATTTAAACTATGAAAGCAAGTAAAGAGAGTTGAATAAACAGCTAAGTGTGAGTTTTTTCACTTTCAGTCCTTTCCGGGTTTCGGTCACCGACAATTATTTCAGAGGCCAAAAAGTCTGAAAGCGTGAAAAGGTCTGTTGGAAGGACAAAGTCTGTTGGGAGTTTTGGGGTCCAAAATTGAAAGGTGCTTGCTTAGGAACACTGAACGTCTGAAAGTGATGAGGACCTTTGAAAGTCTGAACAAAGGTTTCACTTTCAGGCTTTTCAGACCTTTCAGTCTTTCAGACCTTTTGGATGTCCAAAATGTTGAAAAGTCTGAAATGACACTTAGCGAGGGTGAGAAGATCCATTTTTGGCCTTTTGGAGGCTGAAAACCTGCAGCAAGGGCCATGACCGAAGCCACACAAAATCTTAAACCTAAGACAAAACAAGACCAAAAAAACCTAGGTCTAACAAGGAGGGATGTCCCTGTCGACACACGAAGGCACAAAGGCCCGATGTGACAAAGAAAAAAAATGCCCTAGGCTTGATAGGCACTAGGTGCACTGACAAAAAACCCTATACCTAGACCCAAAAACACAAAGCAAGGAAGAGTGAGGAGAGCCTACCTCAAACGAACGAGCAAAGGGAGGACAACCATGCAGCTCAAAAGTGGAAGCGGTTCGAAAGGAGAAGTAGACAAAATCATAGGCGGGAGCACAAAAATAAATGCAAAGTAATTTTAAAATGGAGGCTACCTCTATTTATAAACTGCGGGCTTACATCAGTGGTTTCAGGACCTTCAGACCCTGAAAGGCCAAAAATGCTGAAGGAGAACCAAGCCTTTGGCCTTTCAGTGTTTTTAGAGTCTGTAAACACCAAAAGGTCAGGTCTTCAGCCTTTCAGCCATTTTGGCATTTAGGAGGACCTAAGTCCCCCAAAAGGCTAAAAGGGTCGAAAGACTGAAAAAGGGTTCTTCCTTCCTCTGACTTGGTTTCAACAATCACATGTGGTGGCTGACTGGATTTCTTTGAGGGGAAAACATGAAAAAAGGCCAAAAGATAAAAAAGAAGGGGGGTCCCCATGGTCAGAGGACCAAAAAATGAGGTGTGTGTTGTGGACCCACAACAAATAGCCCTGACAAAAGGAGGAATGACCAAGGCGTTTCTTTATCATCAAAACTCTTCTAGAAAGTAGCTTTGTAGTAGAACAGAACTAAGAGGCGGTGGAGTTGAACATTCCTCAACGACCTCCAATCTGAGGTTCTTAAATTATTTTTCCTGTGTGTGTTCATGTGTGTTTATTTCTTGACCTTTGGTTGTGATAACCAAGACGCTTGCCAGCTATTTCCAACTTTTTCCAAATAAACCAGGCTTCTCGGATAGAGCTTTGCTGCTAGTCAGGCATTCATAGCCTCGAAAAAGTTTTCCCTGAGTCCCAAGTATAACCTTGCTCTACTGCCAGTCGAGCATTCATAGCCCCAGTAGAGGTTGTCATAATCACCCAAGCCCATTCTGCCTGCTAGGCTATAACTTTCTTTGTGAGAGCTTCATATTTTGACAAATTAGTCTGTTCCTTGTTTTTGCTTGGAGATGTATCAAGCCTTGGATGTTCCATGCATTCACGTTCATAACCTCTTTTCTTCTTCTTCTTTTTTTTTTTTGGGTCCAAGAAACGATTAGGCGGTGTTGCCCAGACTTTCCACTCATGACCTCTTTGTGGCACTTTTCTTTTGAGTGTTTCTTTTGCTTTCCTTTTGGGCTCTTCTTTCTTTCATTATTACCTTTGCATATAGTTCAGACTTGGGTTCTGGGATTGATGGGTACCCGAACCTATGCACTCAGGTTGGCTACAACTGACAAATGCCCTAGAAACCAATGCCCTCAGGTGTTGTACCTTAATGTGTCTTGTTATTAGGATGACCCAACTTTGAACTCCTTCTTTTCTATCAATGATAATCATCACTACTTTATCTTTTGGGAATGTTCTTTTACACTGCATGTATCCTTGGAGAAATTTGACTAAGAAATACCTTTTCTCCTCTTGTGGGACACCTTGGATTGGATCCAAAACACACTAACCCAAAACAACAAAACAAGCCCCAACAAAAGAAAATAACAAGCACAAGTGGAAGAAAAGGATTGAAGACGAGGACAACAAAGAAAAAAGGGAAAAAATGCAAAAGTGACTATGGTACAAGGGACAAAAGACGGTCCCGCTTAGGATCCAAAGTAATGTTTGAGAAATTTCCCATTGACTAGAAATGGGGTCAACTCTCCATCCAATGTGCTGATCCTAAAAGTGTTCTCCCCCAGGATCTCTGATATTTGGTAAGGGCTTGTCCACAGTCTTTGGAACTTGGTGTGGCTGCCTAGCTTTTCTTTCACCTTATCCCACGTGAGGACAAGGTCAGAGATCCTGAAGGTTTTGATGGTAGCTCTCTTGTTGAACCACCTTTTGACTACAACCTAATTATTTGATACATGTTATAGGGCCAAAGTGTGTTTCTCTTCTAGTTATAGGAGATTCATGAGTCTAACCTGTACTCGATCTTCCTCCCCTATGTATTGGTCCATGAATCTCAGAATTGGGATCTTTAGGTTCATAGGAAAGACTGGTTGCAGACCATAGACTAGTTGATATAGAGACGTCCCCAGGGCATTCTTTATCCTTACGCAATCAGTCCCTAAAGCATATTACAGCTATGTGTGCCAGTCCCTGGGGTTGTCATCCAGGAGGTGTTTGATTACTCTCATCAGATTTTTGTTTATAGACTCTTCTATGCCATTGCCTTGTGGATAGTAATTTGAAGAGAATTTGAGGATTACCTAGTTTTTGAAGGCCCATTATGTGAGTGAGGTTGAAGAGAAAGAGGGAGCATTATCACATACCAGATATAATGGCATCCTAGACCTAGTTGTGATGTGCTCCTCCATGAATTTGGTCATGACTTCGGTGGTACAATTCTTCAATGCTTGCGCCTCCATCTAGTGTGTGCAATACTCGGTAGCTATCAAGATAAACTTATGTCCTGCAGATGAAGGGGCGTTAATCACTCCAACAAAATCCAAGCCCCATTGAGCAAACGGGCATACCTCATAGACTGGTTGTAAGGGCATCACTGGATTTCTCTCTTGAGTTGCGCTAGTTTAGCAAGTGTGGCAGGATCTCACGTGCTCGCTGGTATCTTTAAATATTGTAGGCCAAAAATACCCTACCCTCAGGATTTGGTGAGCAGTGGCTTCCACCAATCCATGTCCCATTATGTATTTGTCATGAAAGTCCACTAGTATTTTCTTTGCCTCTGTTCTATCCAAACACCTTAAGTACAAACCCTCATAATTGCATTTGTAGAGTTGTCCATTCTTCAGCATGTAGGAGTTGCTTTTGATCTTTAAAGCTCTTCTCTGGGAACTGTTCATTTCTTCAAGGAAATTATTCTACAACAGATAATACACTATGTCTTGGTACCATACATCCATGAGCACACCTTAGTCAGTGTATGTTTGGCAGACCCGACCTTCTTCAAACTCAAAGATCAGCTTTTTCAGGCCCTGGCCTCTTACCAATTTCATCAGTTGGATTTCTGGGTCAAACTCTTGGAGAATTTCCATCCATTTTCCTCTCCATTCTCCCAGCTCATTCTGCATCAGGAGGGATTTAACTACCGCATCTGGAACTATCCCAATGAATTTACTCCTTAAAATATAATGCCTAAATTTCATCACTGCCTTGACGAGAGAAAATGACTGTTTATCCAAGTTTGGGTAGCTGAGCTCAATATCTTTGAAAGGGAAACTCATAAAGGTGATGGGCCTTTCATCTTCGCTATTCTTATTCTACATGAGAATGCCTGTGCATGAGTGTTATGACGTGAAAGAGTAGACCTTGAAATGTATGGTGTAGTTAGGACTAGGTAGAACTGGTGCTGTGGCAATGACATTCTTAATCTCTTCGAAAGACTTCTTGGCTAGGAGAGCCCATTCAATCTTGGCATCTTTCTTGAGCATGTCGTTCAATGGTTTCATTATTTTTGCGAAGCCACTAATGAATTTCCTGACAAAGTTGATCTTTCCAAAGAAATATTTTAGTTCCTTGCAGCTATGAGGTGGTCTCAATTTCAAGATCGCCTCTACCCTTTCAGGGTCAATAGATATTCCCTTTTCAGAGATGATATTCCCTAAGAGCTTTCCTTCAGTTACCCCAAACACGCATTTCTTGGGGTTGAGGGAGATCCCAAATTCTCTACACCTCTAGAGGCATTTTCTGACATCACTTATGTCGTCAGTCCTTAGTTTTGAGTAGACCGTGAGATCATCCATGTAGATGATAATGCACCTTCTAATTAATCCTTTGAATTCTATGTCCATTTCTCTCTGGAAGGTGGCTCTAGCATTTATCAGCCCGAATGGCATCCACCGATAAGTGAAAGTTCCCCATTTAGTGGTAAAGGTTGTTTTCAACCTGTCCTCTTCCTATACCATCACCTGATTATATCCAGAGTAGCCATCCAGGAATGACATCATTTGGGATCCATTAACCTTTTGCAACACTTCATCTAGAGATGGGAGTGGATAATTATCCTTTTGAGATGACTTGTTGAGGTTCTAGAAGTCTACACATAGCCTAATTTCTCCAGTCTTCTTCCTTACAGGTACTAGGTTTGCAACCCATGTAGAATGTCAAATCAGGAAGATGATCCTGGCATCGAGCAGCTTTTGGACTTACTTTTGGATTAAGGGCTCCATAGTGGGGTTCACGGGTCTTTTTCATTGTCTAAAAGGCTTAGAATCCAACTTCAAAGGGATGTTGTGCACTATGACTGAGGTGTCATATGTCTTTAATTCTTCATAACTCCATGCTATGACATCTTGATATTTAGTGAGAAGCTAGACCATTGTCTCCTTTTCTTCCTTGGTTCCCACCTTTTCGATGTGGACTTCTCTTGGTTCTTCTTTTGTGCCCAAGTTGTAGGTGTCACATTCTTTGCCACCAGGTGTTATGTCAGGGCATCTTCTTATGGTAGTCTTATCACTGTCAAAGATTCTCTCTAGCTCTACCATTCCTTTGGGTGTGGCATTGGTATTCAGGTTTATGATGCCGTGATCATGAGGCTCTTCAGGTTCAACTGTCTCCTCACCATTCTCCTCCTTGTCTATGATCTGCTTCTCAAACATGCCAACACACATGATAAACTCTAAGATATGCTGGTCATCTTGGAAGACTTGAAAGTTGGTGACATTATCTGGAATGGCTGGGGCTGTGACAAGTTCAACCAAGAAATTCTTTAGTTTTGATTTTTCCAGTGGATGTAATGAGCTGGCTGAGACAACCAATGCGTCAGCAACAATATTCTTTTTTCTTGGGATGGTTTTGATGTTGAAAGCGTTAAAGTCATTGATCAGATCCCATGCCCTATTTCAGTATGTTGAGAGTCTCTTATCATTGCAAGTATACTAACTATGGATTTTCTTGACAACCAATTGTGAGTCTCCTTCCACCATCCAGATTTTGGCTCCCTTCTCGTGAGCTAGGAGAAGTCTGCGGACTAGCGCTTCATATTTAGCAACATTGTTAGTGCAAAGAAATTATAATCTATAAGCAGCATAGAAAGACTTACCCTTTAGATTTATCAGTTTGATCCCTACACCTGCTCCTTGTTTGCACTTGGAACCGTTGAAGTGTAGTTTCCATATCTATGGTGGTTTAGTAGGGTTGGGTTTGGTTGAGCTTTTCTTAGAAAAACCCTTGGTTCTTGGTTTTTGACTTCTTTCTCTACTGCTGTCAGAAGAAGTTTATTCTCCTATATTTTGAGTATGCCTAGGTTTGGGGAGTTCATTGTCTTCATCACCTTTATCTTCCAATATTCCCTTGTAAGGGGGACATGCTCCATCATCTGAGGTACTCCAGTCACTAAGAATGCTCAGGGAAAGACTTCTACCTTCAGGATTCGACCCACTGTCTTGATCTTCAGGCAGACTGTTTGCAAGGAATAGGCTGTCCATACCTGCTGTGACGTTGTTCCTATCTTCTATCCCAAGTACATCCTCTTTTATTGTCAGTGCTTCTAGTAGCTTACTTGGTCAGGAAATTTGAGCCAATACTTGTGATAGTGCTTCTTGAGAACTGGGGCATGTAAATTTAGAATGACTAGCCTAATGTAATCGACAGTATCCAGGTAGCATTAAGATGTTGGGATCTACATCTTGGCCTAGATGTCACATGCTAGCTGTTGTGCTATTGATGAAACTTAGGAAGATTTCATCATCCTTCTTAAGTTCTAGGAGACCTTGGACGGGACTATGATTCAACTCTTCGCCTTCTTGAATTTGAAACATGAAAATGTCATCTAATTGATAAGTGCCCAAATCGGTCTGAGTGAACAAGACTTCATTCGGGGCATTATATTTAGTGATCATCCTCTTTAGATTTTGCTCTGCATCTATCTTGATCTGGTTATTCAGACCCCTCCAAGGTAGCTAGAGCTGGGTGAAATCTGTAGAGAGCCATCCTCTTAAGCACTTAGTCCATTCTTGACTTAGCAACATCCCATAAGTCTCAGGTATGTCTACTACGTGCACATCAATGTGCTCTTGTATCCTAGGATCTGCAACTAGTTGAATGTGCACATATTTTAGTACACAAATTACTTTGACCTTAGTCTTGTCCTACTGTATGACCACCTATTTTTTTACTTGGGGCACCATCCCCAATGTATAGCAAATTGATAGGGGCATAACATTACATGAGGCTCCTGAATCAATTAGGCAATTATGTAGGTTTTTTCCAAACATCCGCAGGCTAAGTAGGAATGGTGGGACCTTTGTCCTATCTGTGAATACTGTGGGGAACGTCTTAAATGTGTTGACACTGGATGTAGGCACCTGGGTGTTGTTGGTTGAAGGGCCAGGTTTTGAATGATCCAGGGATCTTAAAAGGGTTTCCCTTTGAGATGGGAAGCCCTGTAATAGTTTGAACATAGAGATATTCACCTTAGTTTTCTTGAGTTCATCTATTGCACTGTACTTGTCATTTGACCAGGGCGTTCCTTGGTAGCCAGCATATGTACTTGTCGTAGGAGGTGTGGGGGAATTTGGGCCCTTTGGAGGTACGGGATTGTTACTAGCCTGAGGATCTGGTGGAGTCGGTTTCTTTCTTGGAGGTATGCCATCGGTGAGGGGTTTCTTTCTACTCTGAAGGTTATATGAGTTTTTCTAATCATTTTGGAAGGCATGCACCTCAGAGTATTTAGGCTCATTTTCTCTCTAAAAAGGGAACACAAATTCATCTTCTCCTGTATAAGCTTTTGAGCCTCCTTCCCTTCCAGACTCATAGGAATCGAACACCATAGCATTGAATTGCATAGGGGCCCCCTCTGGATTCTGGGTGTAGTGGTCTTGGGAGTTGTTCATATATCCATTATTGTCTTGATGCTTAGTTGGAGCCCCAACAAAATTGGCCTCTGAAGCCTCATAAGTATTGGCATCATCTGCTGGGATGCTGCCATTATTTGGTCTAGTGTTCCATGGCCGATTTGGCCTTTGCTGCCCAAATGATTTCTCCTATGTGGTGTTGTTGTTGTATGCATTAAAACCCCAGTTTGGATTCTGAGGGTATGTATTTGGACCAACAGACGTTCGTTGGTAACCACCCTGATTTTGGGGTGGGTTTAGCTTCATTCTGGTAACTTTGATAGTGAGTTGTGATAAGGTCTTCTTTATAGCATCTAACTCAGAAGCCATGAGAGTATCAGGTTCATTTTTAGGTACAACCCTCTATTCTATGAATGTCATTTTATGAGCTTCGTAGCTTGGATAAGTAATGGGTGGAGGCATGATCATACATGGCTGTGCCGGTATAGGATTTAGCATAGGTAAGTGGTTGGCCAAGGTTTGATTGTTCTCTACAAAGGGGTGTGGGATAGTAAGATTACTCATGATGGGTGTAGCCACATAGCTTCCTTCTTGTGGGTCCATTTGTTGAGTGAACATGATGGCTTCATTGTACACCTTTTCAATTATGTCTCTATCCACCAGGGGGAAGCCTTCTTAGAAAGATCAAGGTAAATGGATCTAAAGATTTTAAGTAAACTTGTATGATAGCCTCATCTGGTATAGTATAAGGAGCTTCCAAATTTTGATGTATTTTGTGAAAATGATGATTAAACATAGCAATGGGCTCCTTAGGATCTTTCCTCGTGTTTATGAACTAGTGATGTGTTACCGTCGGATCAAATTATAATTTGAATTGATTGAGGAATTTTGTTTCGAAGTCATTCCATACTGAGATAGACCCTCATGGAAAATATAGGTACCATTTATATGCAAACTCTCCCAAAGTGTATGGGAATAGACGACAGACGACGTCTTGGTGGGCAATCTCTTTACGGTTGAAAATTTCCTTGAAGGTGTAGATGTGTTCTTCCGCTGTCCTAGATTCGTCATATATGAATCATGTAAAAAACTTCTCTAGATTTTTAGTTAACTCATGGAGCTTCCCAAAAAAGTTCAAAGGTGAGCTTGTTGCGTTAGCGAAAAAGGCCATTGGATGAGGTTGCTGCAAATGTTGATTTGGCAAGTTCTAATTTTGATTAATGGCTGCGCGGTAATAGTTGGGGCAGCAATGTATGATTTCTATCCAAGAGGATTCTGAGGTACGTCAAGGTGATGAGAAGATTTATCCTTTGATTTACCCTTGTATCTGTGAGCCCTTCGGTGGTGGGTGAGTTCAAGCTCACCTCTTTTCAGACATGATCTAAGCACACGCTCGAACCTCTCTAGGGAGAAAGATCCAATATTATCCAGTTCTTAAGTCTTGAGGCCCTCCTTCTAGGGCCACTTTTGTTGAGCATTGTTTTAACACAAGACAACTTGCTAGGATCTCGAGATTCAATTTCCTCTCTTGAAAGAACAACCGAGTTATTCCCAAGGTTCTCTAAGGTCGGGTCACAACCTGCTTGGTTACTCAGTTGAAGATAAATGTGATTGTTCACGAGGCCTTTTCTAGTACGTTCAAGACAAAAAACTATAAAATATTGTTATTTCTCTTTTTTATTTTTGGTATTTTCCATTTTAACAAGTATGGGTATGGTAAATAACGTGCAACTTTATATTTTTTGAGATAGCAGTTTTCAGAATTTTAAAACACAATTTAAAGAGATGAGGGTAACAAGAAATGCAGCGAATTGTGAAATCCTAAGGACATAAAATACTGTAAACTCTTCCTTGTGAATTGAATGTTGGAGAGATTTGGAACAACCCTTGAAGCATGAATCAGACCTAGTCACAATTTACTACTACATAGATGCAAGTGTTTGGAGAAAAGATATGTTTTACTCGTACGAGATATTCAAAATCTATCAAATCGTGAAGCCACCAAGACGTGCGCACCCACAAGACAGATTTATTATTGAGCCCAAAGATAGCATCATCCACACATTCATCACATCAAGTTAGATAAACAACAACAAACTCCAACTAAAGGTAGCATGATTTTGAAACACAACAATACAAAGAGCTCTCTGAAACTAAAGAATTATGCAAGCATACATTCAATAAATTCGCATAGATAGTAGTAATTCACAAACCATGAATGAAGCACCCAATGTAGATCTTTATTGTATTAAGAAGTTGGCCTTTTACATTGCTTTTTGATTACAATATATAGGATTTTGATCTACAACTCTGATTTTCAGAGTTAGGGCATCAGAGAGTTTAAACTAGAGAACAAAAGTTAAAACTAGAACTTTACTGAAGGGAAACTATTGCTAACTAATACTATATAACTTACATGGATTCTTAAATCCATTTACAATTTATTTTCTCATGCGAAGAGGGCAAAATCTTCCAAAGAATAGAGAGAGAAAGGAGGTGAGTTCCTTTTGTGAACTGGGAGTCTTCTTCTTGATTCTAGTGGTCCTCCTTGGATTCTTCATCTGGAACTATCTCTGGTGGTGGGGACTGATTGGAAACCTTTAGTCTTCCCAAAATGAACTCAAGTTTTCCATTAATCTAATCTGGAGTCTCACTGGTGTTTGAAAAAAGTGACCTCGTTGGAAATCCCTAGTTTTTCAAACCCCGACCTCTACCCTGAAACTTTAATGGTTTTAAAATTTTCCCAGGTGCTTCTCACAATCTGCAAACTTGGAGGTCCCAAAAATTTAGACTTGTCATGGGCTGAAAGGTCAAAAAAATATAAAGAGGCCGAAAGGCTGAAAAAATGTACTTGCTTTTGGGGCCGAAATGCTGAAATGTCGAAGGCCAAAAAGGCTGAAAACTCTTCCTTGGCAGAATTTTAGCCAAGTGTTTGAAAATCTTGCCCCGTCTACCCAGTAATTGAACCTTGGAGCTTTATCTAGTGAAGACCTCTGGGTGAGCTTCTCGGAGCCTCTCCACTATCTCCTGGACTTCTTCAAAATTGATATCTTTCCTTCTTATCTTAGTGACCCTTCATTCTTACTTCTTTCTGAAGATAGTCAATTCAGAAGTGAAGAACATGATTTCTTCCTCATGCTGTAACATTCTTTGTATTTCTTCATTCATGTAAAACAGTTGCTACAGGGCCTCCTTGGTATTAGCTTCAGCCAGAATGTCCTTGAACTGTTGGACCACCTCTTTGGAAGGACGCAAAGCTTGTTTGTTCTCATCTCGATAGACGTTGAGGCCGACCCCATGAAGAAGGTATCTATATCTTTGACCCATTTTATTACCTCCTCCCACTTTTCATCTATAAGGGCCTAGTGTTTCTTGGAGGCCTTAATTATTTTGGTCATTTGTTCAGTCTAGGTCTCAAATTTGTCCAATTCTTCACCCTCATAGACTTTCACCAAAATTTGGAAATGTTGCTTTCAAATTATCTCCAAGTCTCGGAGAGCTGCTTGCCACTTAACCACCTCTGAATCCACACCCCCATCATCTTCCACTAGGTTAATGAGTGAATTAAATTCAACCAATATGGTCTGGTATGGCCCAAATACTGATGGAATTTCCTTCTCTCTAAATTGTTCAAAGTCATTTATCCAATTGGCGCTCGCCTGGATGAAAGAGGGAGTCAAACCTGCTGGCAGATCTGGTGTAGCCATTTTATCAAGCATGGCTTGTAATGAAGCCTCTGAACAATTTGGGTCAATAGGACCCACCATCTTTTGAATGAACCCTTTTAATGCTTCATTTTGGTCTGTTAAATCTTTGATGGTTTCTTCATCTTTATTCATGAACCCTAGAGTATGCTTCAGCCCTAATGCTGCTAGTGTCTTGATACCTTCTCTGGTAGGTTCACCCAAATCTACCTCCTTGAATGTGTAGCCCTCTAACGAGCCTATTGTCTAAGAAGTGCTCAGGGGCGGGATAGCTATCTGGGCTTTCCAATGACCTCCAGTGTCTTGAGTTACATATGACATGATCCTTGCAGGTGCATTTGTTTCTACCTGGTGGAAAGCTTGTCTCACAGATGTCATAATTTTATCCTCCCCATCCAATTCATTGGTGTAGGTTCTCTTCCGAGGTTGTATCTCCTTGGTAAATGAAGTAGGTTTGCTAGATGCAGTTACAGGTTCATATGGTGCAACTTGGAGGATTGAAGTTAGGCATTGTACCTCTGCTGTTATTTCTTTCTCTGATCCCTTCTCTTGCCGTTTTTCCTATTCATTCCCTCCTTTCCTTCTTTCCCCTACCGTATCTACATCCATTTCCCCCTCTTCCCTCTCCTCTTCTACCTCTCCTCGTTCAATTACCATGTTTTCCCCCTCTTTGTCCGGGGCCTCTTCCTCAGAAGTGTCAATTGATACTTTTGACCTTAGACTGGTTATGGCCTCCAATGTTGTCTGGAAAGGTGATGTCTCTTTAGTACTCACAGCTTCTTCAGAAACTTGAGCGGCACCTGCTGAAGGGATTGATGTTGGGGGAACAAGTGTTGGTATGATTGGAGTGGGAGATGAGGGGATGGTGGTAGTAGACGGAGGTGGAGGTTGTGTAGGAGTAGGTGATGGAGTTGGTTGGGAAGGTGTTGGAGTAGGTATATGAGGTGGTGGAGTGAAAACATAACTCCCTCCAGGTACATTATCTGTTGCTAAATTTTGAGTTACCCCACTGTCTTGGGTTTTAGGTCCCGGAGCAGAATCAAAGTTTATTGGTGGAGTAGGAGCATTCACCAGAGGATTGGTGAACTGGGCCAATGGTGGAGTGAGGGCTACTTGGGGTTGTATGAGTGGTGTTCCCCTAGTGTATGTATCTTGGCCATGATCCAAAAAGCCTTAAAGTCCTTCAAAATCGGAAAGAATAAACTCATCTAATCCTAAGGCATCCAAAGGATTATCCTATTCTTTGGGATCCTCATTATATTTCTTGGTAGTCTCCTTTTCTCTCCTCTTTTTGAACCTGTTCTTCTGGATTAAGGGCTCACCTGCATCCTCTTCCTCGGGTTCTTCTTGCCGTGGAGATTCAAAATTCTTCTTCCTCTTATATGTTTTCTTCTTAGCAGTGGGGGGAGCTTGGCCAAAGGTAGATGGGACTTCTCCTGATTGGGGTTGTGATGACACCACTGGTGGGTCAATCTGGCCCATCATTATAGTTTTCTTGGGCCTTGGATTAGAGCCATATTCAACTGGTCATTCATGACCATACACGGTTCTAGGTTTCTGAGGATGAGCTTTCTTGTACTTAGGAGCCGTTGATTTCTCCCCTCACTATTTTTCTACTCTCTGTGAGGGCTCTATCAATGTTTTTACTAGGATTGGACTCATTTTGTTTGGCTTCTTGATCCAAGCTATGGTGGTCTTTATCACATGTCTTGCCCAAAAGTTTATGTCATCATTTTTGTTCATGACTGGCTGGTGGTATATCTTATCTTCAGTTTAAATGTCTTCTAAGACCTCATCTGAATCACATTCCCAAACCTTTGAGGAAATAGGAACCTTCAACACCTCTTTTGCCAGGGCGAGGTTCATTCCGCAATAATCCCAAATCCTAACCTCATGATCATCTATGTAGTTTATCCAGTGATCCTCCAGATGTGTCTCATGTATGTATAATTTTCCGATGATGTGGCTATAGGTACCTATGGGATCAAAGCAGGCTTGCACTGTCTTGTAAAAATGTGAGGGACAATCATCCCATTCAAAAGCCAAGGATTTGCAAACCTTCATGTCTTGCAGTGTATATGGTCCCAAAGAGATGGGAAAGTCCCAATAGTGCTTCTTCTTATGCTTTATGTGCTCGTATGCATCCGTGAGCTGCCTGGCCATCTCCAATGTGATTATCTAGTCAGATGGGTACTTGGGTAGCTTATTTGGTTGTAAGGTTGACTCGGCTATCTTGATGTATGTGAATGTCTTGAACTGGATAAAATAGGTCCCAATGGCCCTTACCTTAGCAGCAGCTTCTTTTGACATTCTTTTAGCAAAGTCACCTTCAATAGTAAGGATGACTGTGAATATGAATGCATCATTGACTATCCTATAATCTAGGGAATCCTCTAGCATGTTTTCTACTTTTACCAGCTGCAGGTATATAAAGTGGGGCCAAGCATTTGGGTCATTTAGACTTCCCATCTTGGTGAGGCCAGGATAATCTACCTGTGCAACTAGTAGATACACTACGTAAGTGCTCATGTAAAACTTGGGGTTATACCTCACTTCTATCAATTTCTCATCCAATTTGTCACTAATAATAGTGCCCCAGTCAAATCTTGCCTTCTGCTCCCTGATCCTTTCTATCAGCAGGATCACCCAGTGCTCTACTTGAGTGGATTGTGGCAACCCATACACCCAGCTTATCATTGTTATAGCTACCTAGATGTCATCCTTCATATAGCCTCTTCGGAGGTCTATCTTGTCCAATTTGTTCTTAGGAATCATTTTCTTGAGGTATTCTTTATTCATCATCTCATGTATGGCTTGCTCCCTATTACACAACCATTTGGTCCCCTTTTCAATGTACAAGTCATAGAACTTGTCTATGCCTTTGTGGAGGTGGAAAATGTCCTTGATGACATCTGGCCTAATTTCCTCTGAGTTTACTACCACTCTCTTATCTGAATCATAGTGATGCGCTAGGGTGATGATTAATTCTGAAGATGAAACAACCACTGGGTGTGTGACTGCATTTACTAGCCCGGATAGGACTACTGAGGTGCAATCATCAGATCTATTTACTGGTTGGGAGCACTGATTCAGGGATTCATTCCAATCCACATTCCCAATGTTGGTGTCGATTATCTTGTTGTGCTTGTTTCCCACCTTTGAGCTAGGGGGATTCCCCTTGTATTGATACTTCATTAGGGAGGGTCTGTTTGGTTCAGCCATTCCTGCAAGAAAAGACAAATATCAGTAGCTTATTAAACAAGAAAAAATGATTTAAACTATGAAAGCAAGTAAAGTGAGCTGAATAAATAGCTAAGTGTGAGTTTTTGCACT
This sequence comes from Thuja plicata, assembly GCA_018584345.1. Classification (NCBI taxonomy): domain Eukaryota; kingdom Viridiplantae; phylum Streptophyta; class Pinopsida; order Cupressales; family Cupressaceae; genus Thuja; species Thuja plicata. The sequence continues at coordinate 688,688 of MU226526.1, read as the reverse complement.
TTCAGGCCTTTCAGGGTTTCGATCACCAACAATTATTTCAGAGGCCAAAAAGTCCAAAAGCGTGAAAAGGTCTGTTGGAAGGACAAAGTCCGTCGGGACTTTCATGGTCTGAAACTGAAAGGTGCTTGCTTAGGAATGTCGAACATCTGAAAGTGATGAGGACCTCAGAAAGTCCAATTGAAGGTTTTTCTTTTGGCCTTTTCAGACCTTTCAGATATCGAAAAGGCTGAAAAGTTTGAAATGACACTTAGCGAGGGTGAGAAGATCTATTTTCAGCCTTTTGGAGGCCAAAAACTAGCAGGAAGGGCCGCAACTGAAGCAACACAAAATCCTAAACCTAAAAAAAAACAAGACCAGAAAACCCTAGGTCTGTCAGGGAGGGACATCCCTATCAACAAATGAAGGCACAAAGGCCCAATGCAACAAAGAAACAAAATTCCCTAGGCTGGATAGGCACTAGGTGCACTGACAAAAAACCCTAGACCTAGACCCAAAAACACGAAGCAAGGAAGAGTGAGGAGAGCCTACCTCGAATGAACGAGAAAAGGGAGGACAACCAGGCGGCTTGGCAGTGGAAGTGGTTGGCGAGGAGAAGCAGACAAAATCATGGGCAGGAGCACAAAAATAAATGCAAAGTGATTTTAAAATGGAGGCTACCTCTATTTATAACCCACAGGATGATGTCAGTGGTTTTGGGACTTTCGGACCCTGAAAGGCTGAAAATGCCAAAGGAGAACCAAGCCTTCGGCCTTTCAGTGTTTTTAGAGTCTAAAAACACTGAAAGGTCGGGTATTCGACCTTTTGGCCATTTTGGCATTTCAGAGGACCTAAGTCCTTCGAAAGGCTGAAAGGGCCAAAAGGCCAAAAAATGGTTCTTCCTTCCTCTGACTTGGTTTCAACAATAATTTGTGGTGGTTGACTAGATTTCTTCGAGGGGTGGACATGACAAAAGGCCAAAAGAAAAAAAAGAAGGGGGGTCCCCATGGTCAGAGGACCAAAAAATTGGGTGTGTGTTGTGAACCCACAACAAGAAGAATGAAGAAAAAAGAACAAGGAGATAACAAAAAAATGAGATATAAACAAAGTCTTCTCTTACAAATCTATAATAAAACCAGAGATAATAGAGATATTGTTTATAATAAAGATATAATAGAGATTTAAACATCTTATGAATATTAACCTGCAAATTAAACACAATATTATCCTATAGAAGAAATTTATTAAATAATGATTAGTATTAAACCCGCAATAAAAAAACTCTGAGAGATTAGAGAAACAAAAATTGTAATGTTATGTTTCCGTGACAAAGGTTAAGTTTTTTTTTGAAAAAAATAAAAAATATAGAAAAATATCTAGAAAAATAAGTTGCAAACTAGAGAACAACTCCAAATGTAAGACAACCATATTTATGCTAGAAATACCATCACGTTATAAAGTAATAAAGTTATCGAGGAGAGAGATGAATTATACAAATTATATGGATGATAATGTTGATAGACATACCCTTTGAGGCATGCAAAAGATTGTTAAGAAAAGAATTTAGTATCCCATGTGAAACAAAGTATCTCGTAACAAAAAGGATGTACCATCATGAAATAATAACAATCCATGAAGAGATGAGAAAGAAAGGGAGGATACAAAAGGATGCCATATTATGTATACTTAGTGATCAACCCAATTATACAAGATATGAACTTCCAAGAAAGGAAGAAATTGTAATAAGGATACTAATCTCATTAAGGATAAAGATCCTATACAACATGTCCATGCATGGGAGGACATCATAGTACAAAAGAGATTATCAACAAAGAGATAATGGATCCTTGGAAAGAAGGAAGAAATAGATGAGATAGATAGACCTTCCCCCCCCAAGCGAGAAGATAAGAAAAAGATAACCCAATATAAAATCTAAGTGATAGATCTTTTATAATAAACACGCACTTTCAAGAAAGCATAAGGTTGAAAATATGGATGTTAATATCCTGAAAAAGACAAGATCCTTGTCTTAAAACAAAAAATTCATTCAAGAAAGGGCATCGTAGTATAAAAGAAATACGTCCACAAGAGATATTGGATGTGTTAGAAAGGAAGAGAAAGAGGAAGGAGGATCAAGTATACAAACCTTCCAAATTGATAGGTGAGGGGATACTTGATAGAGGATGACACATTATGCTCCCTAAGTTTGAAAGTTTTATTTATAAAAAATATGCACTTTCAATCAAGCATAAGGTTAACCCTAGATGTAAATATCCTAAAAAGAGAGAAGATCCAAGTATCTAAAACAACAAATGAATTCAAGAAATAATGTCATCTTATAAAATCAATGAGTCAACAAAGGGAGAATAATGGGTCCTTAAGATAAATAGGAGAGTGAAATAATACCCTTTCCCCCCAAGTGAGGAGGCAAGGAGTAAAGATGATAATGCTGCTCACAAAGTATGATTTTACCTTAAAATTACACTACCATAAATGACAATGAGCCCGAAATGGCTGGGCTAACAATGTTACATAGTGAGGAGAAAAATAATAGGAACATAGATATTATTTAGATTGATCATTAAAAATGTGTCATTCATTGTTAGATGTCATTTGAATAATACCATGATCAGTGAATTCTTGGACTATATAGTTTAAATCATAACACTCATTAGTTTAATGGCCATAAATTTCATAATATATACAAGTGGAAGAATTGTTTTTTTTTTTATATTTTTTTATTTTTGTGTTTGTTTTTCAAAGGAAGAGCAATTAAACTGGTTTTAATAATATTACTGAAAATATTCTCTTGTTACAAGGATAAAATAGTGGATAAATTTATAGATTGATTGGACAAATGGGAAAGTTGGAAATCTAGAGCTTCTTTTAAAATATGTGATGTAGATTTCACATTCTTTTCAATGCTTTATTGCATACATCATATGCCATGTCTTCTAGGGTGGTTTGATGTATCAAAAAGGTAAGGCTATATTTTAGGTGGAATGGGGTTAAAATTTGAAGACACCCAGTCATTATTTATACATGAATCAAAATAAGAGACGTGGTTCTCAAAAGATTAGGAAAAGAGAGAGCATAAAACTCATCCACTAATTCTAAGGTACTTCTAGGAGAAGGACAATCATAACTCATTAGTGCTTCATAGCTAGAGGGAAGATGATTGAATTGAATAGGAGGAGAAGTGTCTTTAATGGAATTTTTAATCATATCACCCTTTTTCATCATAAAATTATCCTCTTATACAAAGGAAGTATCATGGAGGAGGTACATATCAATCTCTAATAATTCATCCCAAAGAGGAATATCATTGAGATAAGTATTAAAAGTAGGTTCTTGTATCAATTTGTCCTCATGAGGGAGAGAATATTTGGGAGAAGAATCATTGGTTGGTTCATAAAGGGGATTATTGTAAAACCTAAATCATTATATCACATTAATTAAATTTTGACAAAAGGAGACTTTAGGAGGTATAGAGGAAGTCTTAGTAGAGATGAAGACATCAAGGACCTCATCCATTATCTCAAAATACTCACTTCTAAATGGATTATCAAAAGAAGTAAAATTTTGGACAAAGTGTTACCTATTTTTCACCTATGGTTCAAAGAAGGCAAAGTTGATTGCATTGGAAAGTTAAGTAATTAAGAATCTAACGCCCATCTTTAGGAGACAGACACATATATGATCTATATCAATGATAAAGAAGAAATTCAGAAACCAAAAGAAGGAGGTAATTGTTATGCTAATATTTTTTCTCCATGTCTAGGTATAGGTTTATTCATTGAAGATCAAAGGAAAAATATGTTAAACTGTCGAAGGGACATGAAACCATGTCATGAAACCTTTTAGTTTAGGAGGACATTAGCTTGGAACAGTTTAAGATAAGTTATGAATTGTAAAAGGGAAATTACATTTTGTAGTGAAACCTTTCATTTTGGTGTGAGAGGCTAAGAGAGTTGCGGTTTCAAGGTATCAGGGTACAATTTAGTGTTTTTGGTTCTTCCAAAAGGTCAGAGTAGAGAGCGTCATCACATGTAGGTAGTGTTGCAATATCGGGTAAAAACTATATAAGGGGTATTAATCCCACATTAGCACTTTGAAGTTCTCATTTTGTGTTTTATGTGTGAGCTATCACTTAGATAGAAACCAAAAGAATTCTCTTTTGGTTCACTCATGCCCACGGAGGCATTCAGACAATGATGTGGACATGAAAACTTGCAATGTTTTGTGGGCCCAAGTTAACTAGATGATGACATGGTAGATGAAGGTTGAGTAATATTGTGACATGTGGTAGTCACAAAGTATAATCACTGGCTTTCAAGGTGAAAAGGCACTTAGAAAATGAACTGGCGAGCTCCTGAAGGTAGTTAGTTGTGTAGTTGGGGGTCATGAGCGGTTAGTAGAAAACATTCATGAGTGCACAACTACCATTATTCATGAGGTCATGATTTTAGGTAGGCAATTAAGGAAAAGGTCACGATCAAGCAATAATAGTAGTCATGAGGTCGTGATGTTTTCAAGTGGTTAAGAGAAAAAGTCATGATCTCGCGAGTGGCGATTAGTCACTAGGTCATGGCAGTTAAAGAAGATAGCATGAAATGCTGGCGAGTTCATGAGATGTTTCCACATGCCTAGGTTGGGAGATGAATGGTGGTTGTGAGGTTGCAGATTTAAGTGAATGAAATTTCCAAAATTGTAAAAATTTGAAGTTAAAATAAGGCTAAATAAGGATTAGAAACATAGTAAGGTGATTCACAAAAGGCTAATTGGAAATGGAACCATGAAAGTGCAATTTTTGAAAGTGCAAAGTGTGAAATTTATAAGTCATCAAAAATGGAAGCATGGAGGTGCAATTTTTGAAAGTGAAAAGGGTAAATAAAAATCAAAGTGTTCAAGATTAGAAGCAGAGGAAGGAAATTCACAAAAGGATAAAAGGATAACCGGAATTAGAAGCAAAAATAAGTGATTCTAAAAATGCTATTTGGGATTAGAAGGATAGCCATGGAAAGCCCAAAATTATGAAGAATTGGCTGCCCATTGGGAATGGAAGTAGGGAGATGCGAATCCCGAAAAGTTCAATATAAAGCAATAGGAATTAGAAGTCTAGGAAGGCAAATCCTAAAATTCCTAATAGCTAGCTGAACGTCGATAATTCAATATTTGGGTATTCATCAGGAAATGGTAGTCTAGAAGTGAATTTACCAAAATTCTAAGGTGAAGGTCAAGCCATTGAGGTCATTCTAGGTTTCAATGGCAGGTGACGTGTTTACATAAAAAAAAGGTGGTGTGATTGGAGATGCAAATAGGAGGAGCTATCTTCTAGATTTTTTTTGGGAAGTGTAGAGTTCTACTTTCAATGGTTAAATACTATTACTTTTTGCATGACATATGGGACCATGGAGGATGTTTGAGTTATTCTTTAATTACCATCAGTTAAGAGGGCCCTTGGGGCAATTATCTTCACCTTTTGTCTAGTTTGGATCCTTGATTTTAGAGATTCACATCCATATCCAACCCCATATGTTATTTATTTATTTGGAGGAGGAGGCAGAGTGGTAATTTTTAGTTCATGCATAATTTCAAGAGTTACCTTTAGTTCGACATCAGTTACAACTTAGTTCACAGTCCTATTCAAGTTTAGTTCAGCGCAGATCACATTGGAGTTGGTGTGGAGCCTTTCCTATAAGGATTTATTTTTGTTTCTTTTTAGAGGTTCTCATTGTTTTCTAGGTGACATATATATAAGCTTTGGCAAAGCTCTTTTATATTCAGGCTTTGTATTAGGATTCACTTTCTATTATTTGTAGCTACATCACTTCTTGATTTTCAGTAATATAGCAGTGTATTTCCTTTTTAATACTTTTGATATTTTTTTATGGTTGGTGATTTGATGAATTCATGTGATATTGTCCATAATTTGTCTCATGCAATCATGATTTGATTTCAAAAGATCCATGTTAGGTGTGGGTCTTATATTGAGATAGTTGATTTTAATGTTTGTAGCTAAGAAAACCATCTGGTTTTTTTCATGCAGGCATTATATTCAATCTTTTATGAGAAATACCTATGTATCTCATGTTTAGTTGAACTATGAAAATTTTAGTCTTATTTATTGAGGGTTTTGTAAGTGGGGGCAGGTTGTAGAACACAGTTCATTTTTTGACGTATCAACTTAGAGTTAGATTCATTTTTCTTACCAAAAATACTTTTGTCCCTTTCCCCGTTCAAAGTTAGTTTAGGTGATACCAAAAGGAATCAACCTTTGAATCACAGAGATTATCTCTCACCATAGGATACCCACAACCTGAGAGTGTCTTAATGTTCCAACAGGATAACTTAATTTCACTTTCTTCTACATGCACAATCCTAATTGAAAACACAAAGAAACCAAACATTTTTGTAAGAAAACAAACGTGAAAGGAACTAACAATGCATGAAAAGAAAATATTTTTGGGTTTTAATTATTTTTAACATGTAAATGAAAGAATGAATCTATGAAAAATATGAAATTTTATGTCTCTTTCTTTTTATTAATGAATGCAAAAATGAAACTAAATGTATAAAATATAACAATGAAATGCATACAAAGGAGATCTAGAAATGAAACATGCATACAAAGAATATCTAACCACCAAACTCAATAGAGGAAATGTCATAAGTTTATTTCCACAAAACATATAGGAGAAAATGGTGAGAAATACTAAGATGTAGATCACTAGGGTGGCTGCAAGAAGTTGAGTCCCACGTTTGGGTAAAAACTAGAAGTGTTTTCCCTATTTTTCAAATTTTCTTATCAATTGATGTCAAAATTTGAGGCACTTACAGATTGAATCTCAAAACAATCTACTAATAGAAAATTTAGTGCTCGGAGTCTAATTTTCAAATATGTAATTTATTTGAACACCCACATAGAAAATAAATTTCAGTAGGCATGTTTAAAAACCCCTTTTTCAAAATGCCTGTTTTAGGACCATACCCTACATGTGTACGACCACCCTATTTTGAAGTAAATAAATGATTTTTTCTAAATCCTTCTAGGGGAAGGCACCTAACACATCAAAGATTGGTTAGAATATTTTTCCTTATTTTTAATTGAATTTTTTCTTTATTAATTTTTAATTGACTATAAAGTACATTTTGAAAACCTCTGGTGTACGACCACCATAATTTGATGAAAATTTCACTTTCTGGAATTTTAATTTATTTTGAATTACATTCTATGTAGATTGGGCTCATATAATACATTTTAAAAAAAAAGCTAAAATCAAAAAAGTTATTAAAAGTTTAGTAAACCTTACTATTTCAACTTTAGGTACCACTTTGGCATAATAATTATTGTAAAAATACTAAAATTTGTCATATCAATATAAAATTTATATTTTTATAATCTGTACAATATGAACTGAAATGGGTTTTCATTTCGTCTAAAAATGCATTCGGGAAGACTTCCAAAAAATCATCATAAAGAGCAATTTTTTTTTAAATGCCTTAGCCATATTTTGGCAAGGCCAAGCATAGGCTTGGTGGGACCAAGCCTATCCTAAACCAAAAACTAGTGCAGAGGTATAGTCCCCACTCCTAGTTTTAAGAAACAGGCACCCATTATTTAAAATTCACAAAATAGGTGCCCGTTTCATTTTGGGCTGTTGAAACTGAAACAGGCACCTATTTTATGGAACGAGCACCCATTTCATTTAAATAATGGGTGCACATTTTTGAAAGATCCGCTGGAGACAAAAAATATTCTATGAGCCTGATCTCAATGATTTATGAGTATTCAATCATTTGTATGACATATCCATGCTGCAGAAAGAATATTGTCAACCAATATTCTCTTTTCTTGTCTTACTCTAGATCTGACAAGAAGGGATCGATTTGAATTCAAATTTTGGTGCAAAGATGGGATCAAAGAAACACAGAAAGAGGAAAAGAAAGGTTCTGACAGCTGATGAGGTTGCAGTAAATAGAGAGAAAGAGGCAAAATGACAACGAGAAAGAATTCAAAACCTGGATAATTTTAGAGCATTGAGTTCACCAATCGATTAAGAATATGAGAAAAATGAGGACACCGTGATGGATGCAGAGGTTGAAGAAGAAAATTCAATAGGACAAAATTCAAGTGCATTTTCTAGTCAAGTGTTGGATATAGGTATGTCTTCACAGCCAAATGAAATTTATTGTGATAAAGAACTTGATCTTTGTATTAACAGGTTACTCTTTAAATCATTTAGATTTTATTCCAGAAAATAGAGTAATAGGTTTTATTGCACATCAAACACCACAAATTAGTAATGTTAATCATAATGATAAAGAAACTGAAAATCAAACACCAATTGAAAGTGAAATTCAAACCCTAATTGAAATTGACAATCAAATGACAATTGAGATCAACAATGTGGATGTAGACATAGAAATTCCATTTGAGAAAGAAACCCCTGTGATTGATAATGAAATGATTAGACAATTTCAAATTAAAAGTGATGTGCTAGACAATCTGCATGGTTTGGTTTCATGGAGACAGATTAGGGCATACACGAGTAAATTGTTTAGACATTTTTTTATAGTAAGAAATTTGGGTTTCAATTTCATTTAATGTTATAACTAATTAAAATGAGTAAAATTCAAAAAGTGATGAAGAGGTTAGGCATTTATGTGAAATCCAAAAAGAAGGATGAGTCTCTAAAACAAGTCGTAACAACAGTTGCTAGTGTCTTTGACACAATCAGAAAGAAAAGTCATTCTAAAGATAGGAATGCAAAATGATGAGCAATAACATCAGCTCTAGTAAACAAAACTACTTTTGATAAAAGAATGATGACAAACATAAGTAGATATATTAATATTCATCATAAAACTTTAGCGAGAGATGTAAAGAGAATTGTTAACTTTGAAATTTATCGGACAACCCATTTGTGGAGCTTTAGTGGCAGACTCCCGAGGTCTGACATAAAACTTACTGGTGACGTCAAAATGTTAATTGAAAAGTTTTGGCACGCTAATGCACGAGTATCAACTAATGCTAGAGATGTTCTTAAATTAAGAGTTGGCTCCATAATTTGTGATCCACATCCAAAACATCTTTTGGATATGACTCAAATTGAATTGTATAAAAAATTTGTGGATGTTAAGGTGTTAACTATTTCTATTAGTCAAAGATCTTTTAAAAAATGTAAACCATGGTATGTAAGGATTAACAAGGAAAGAGTAACATGTTTTTGCGAAATTCACGTTCAAATTTGTCATCATTATGATGTATTTTGATTTATAAATTCTACTATGCATACTAATGAAATGTTGCAAGAATGTGCTATAAATATACCACCTCAAACTGTAAAAGAATTTATATTAGGTTTGTTTTGTAACCCACCTAATGAGATTTTTTTTTCTTTTGAATGCATGTGTTTTTGGTGTATGTGATGTATGTGGCAATCTTTAAATTTTAGATGAATGTTTGCATGAAAATATTTCAATTGATTTTGGTCATCAATTAGTTGATGTAAAAATATTTAAAACTATTGAGTATCCATTGAAGTATGGAAAGGTTGGAAAATAGTGTGAGCTAATTACTGAAAAAGTTAGTGTTCATGCATTTATGAATGAATTCAAGAATAAGGTTGTACCTAAATATGTGAAACACTCCCAAAATGCTAGATGGCTTGATGGATAATTTCGCATATGCAAGAATACATTTCCAATTGGTAGTATACTTTTAGTCATTGACTTTGCAGAGAAATACACACTTGCACCACAAGATGAGATTCAATCACAATATTATAATTCAGTGTAAGTAACAATGTTTGTTCAAATTATCTATAGGCATGCACCTAATAGTATAGAAGATGATCAATTTTTTTTGAGAGAGTATCATTTCTATATGAGTGATAATAAATTGCACTCATCAGAGTTTTTCCAGTATTTCTTTAAGATATTTTATGAGAATTTAAGGGAGAGAGAAACTCATATAACACAACATCTAATATGGTTGGATAATTGCATAGAGAAATTTAAGAATGCTAGAATCTTTTATTGGTTGAGTAGGACACATAAGAAGAATGTCCTACATATTTAGATTTTTTTTGAGGCTGTAAATGGTAAAGGAGAACATGATGGCTCTAGTGCATGTGTTAAGAGAGCCCTCTATAGAGAGAAACTCAAATTTGAGGAAAATGCAAAATTTAAAGATGCATGTGCAATTGTTGAGTGGTGTAAAACAAATTTGTCTACAGGATCAAGTCAGGAATCTACAATCAGGTGTTTCTTCTGGCTAGTTGAAGAGAATAATATCCTTTCAAGATATGATTGTGATACAATCAGTGGGTGTGCTAAATGGAATTCATTTATGAGTTCTAATTCTAATACTTGGACTATATGGACTAGGGAGCTTGCATGTTTTGTCAATTTTGTGTTGTAGGTGAATGGGAAGAATGCAAGAATATGGAATGGGTTGAATAATAGAAACAAAAATCCTTAACACCTAGTGAGACACAAGATCAAGATGATATAATAAATGAAGACCTAAATCATGCATTTGTATCAAAAGATTATGATCGTGTTTTAGACCTCATAGAACCTGGTAATTTCATTCAATTTCTTGTAAAAATTTAAACTATATTTTTAATGTATGTCATATGATTTATTATTGTATTAGAATTATATGTCTAAGAAATTTTATTTGTACATGTGCTTAATTTTGTTTTGCAGGAAATGTGTATGTTGTTGTTGCACCCAAGGATAATGATTAGCAAACTGATTATTGGCTAGCTCGATGTGTACAACCTAAGAAAAGGTTGATATGTCATGAAGTAGATGATGTTTGTTTTGAGTATCCAATTGGGTCTATTGTGGTTGTTGGTACCTGGCTACACAAATACCTAACAAGAAGGAATGGTTTTCCAGCTTTTGAAGACTACCAATTAGAAAAGAAGATTACACATTATTCTCATTTGGTAGTGGCAACAAATATCAAATTGGAAAGATACAAATGGATACCTTCTAATAAAATATTATGGACACTTTCAATGGAAGACCATGAGCCAATCATAGATGCATTGCTGAAAAGAGAGGATGTTGATGGGACATTAGGTTGAATCAAATTTATACATGTAAGTTTTTGTTAATTATTATATTTTTATATGTAGACATGACTTATTTCAATTATCATACATGTACAACTAATTACTTTGGTTTTCTAACATTTCAACATTCATTTTTATGATGCGGGACCTCTAGAAGAACATGTTGAGCTAATTAGTTTTGTTTTTAGGTGTCAAGTATAACTAGATGTAACATATTAGACAGATTGTGCAATTTACAACTTTTGGCTAATCAAAGTTGTAATACTAGGTAAGTACAATTCATTTATCTAACTTTTGGATCCTATAAATGAATTTTATATTTAAATGCATATTTTCTAACATTTCGACATTCATTTTTATAATACAGGACCTCTAGAAGAACATGTAGACACATGAACTATTTATGAAGTTAAATGTGCATTTGTATTCATCCAAGTTTGGTTTTATAAAATTCATGAACTATTTATGAAGTTCAATGTACACATGTAAATTTGTCCAATTATAGTTTTATAAAATACATGAGCTCATTTTTCTTCATGTCCAATTTTGTCAATTATAATTTATATTTAATTTAATTACAATTAAATTTAGTTATTCAAGTATGTATCCATATTTCATAGTTTAAATTAATTTATGACATGGTTTTAAAAGATTGATGGTATTTTTATAGTTAATCTTGAAGTCAATACTAGTTACATTTATATATAGTTTCATTTCAATTAAAATCAATTGCTCTTGTCAATTACATGAAGAAATAACTACTATTAATGATAATATTATGTAATTGATATTTCATTACAATTGATTACATGTAAGCTCATATATATCTAGATTCAAATCACAAGTACAAACAATATGATAACAAGTCCTGATAACATATAATAACAAGTCATGATAATACAAGTCCTAATAACATGATATAAATAACACGATAACAAGTCCTGATATAACACAAGTCAAAATAAAATGATAAAAAGTCCTGATATACCATGTATAACGTGTGTGTCATCATACAATAACACAGTCTAACTATCATAACAAGGTCTAACATGTGTAAAAGAGTATAAAATATCCATCATATATAATATAACACGGTCTAACTCTACTCATCTAGCTGATCTTCACTCCTCTTCACTCCACGTGAAGGTGACTGGGATGCACCATCATGATGCACCTCGTCTTCCTTTACATTTATAAAATTTTGCATCAGAAGACCAAGTGTGTTTAATTCAAATGACTTGCATAATTCACTTAAAAAGTAAAAGTAATATTAATGAACATAATTTAAAATTTTACCCTATGTCCATGTGGTGTAATGCCCTCGATGGGACAAGGAGGTCCACTCTCACCAACATCAAAAGTTGATGTAGTCAAGTCCTGTAAAACCAAGAAAATTACAAAATTTATCTAATCGAGACCTATAAAAGATAGGTACACAATAGACAATGTAAAATAAATTTTAATCACGAACTCAAAGGAAAATGTCGATGGCTGCATTTGACTCAATCCTTTAGCCATGCCAAGATTCATGGTAGTATCCACTTGAACAACATATTTAAATCATGAATTGAAAACTTGTACACATACATAAATTTTGATTTATATTGAACTTGACTATAAATTTATCAAACATAAGCATTTACATTAGATTTCTGATGCATAGACAGTGTGGCTAATGAGTCATGACGTAAATGTGATATGACATGAGATAATCCAAAAGCCTACAATTGCAAAAAATATAAATACGAATAAAATTTGTACATAAACTAGTAAGCATATAAACACTTTAAATTAATGAATGTAAAACATACTACAAGTATATGAGGCTAACTCTCAGTGACTAGTGGGGCGGAGCACAAAGAACTGCCGACCTCAGTAGTACATGAAGCACCCTACAAAATCACAAAAAAAATATCAAACACATCATCAATTCAAGTTTTAATTGTTTAAGCTTTAAATGTACTCATCTATGTATCTAGATGAAAGTGCATACTGTGAATGGGTGGCCAAGATCTTCAGGTGTGGAGGTGATATGGTGATGGTCACTAAATGACCCTATGTCAACCCTGCTTTGTTCACCAAAAATCCAAATTTTATGGTTGATATGTCTATAAATATGTAATTTAATATTTTAGTATAAATTAAATAATTAAATTTACCTATGTAGGTTGATCATCGCCTGCACATAGAAAATACACATATGATGTGATGTCATCTCCAACATCACCCTATGCTCCATCGTCAACATCACCATGTGCGCCATCATCAAGATCATCATATCCACCATGGGCAGCACCATCAACATTAGGCTCACTTTGGGGACTCCTACATATATCCCCATAGCTCATGCAAACATGTGCTATGCTAGGGGAAACCCTAGCCTATGTCATCTTCTCTAACAAATTCCCTAAAAGGGAACTCAATGAACCAAGAGATGAGTGCACTGCTTGATGGTGGATAGGTGTAGGCACTAATGAAGTAGGAAGAGGAACAAGGGGCTCATTAAGCACACAATTTTGAGTTCTATCACTCAATTTGGCCCCTGGCCTGCTCTGTGGCATACCCCGACCGACCCCCTCTAAATCTCTCATATCAAAGTAATTAGGTTTCCTACCCAATTGAAATTTAGCCCATAATTTTTTCAAAAAATATAAGGGTATGTCATGATTAGCATGTGGTGGATGGTCAAATACCATCTACCACTGCTCCCAAAAATGTGCTTCTATCTGTGGGTGCGGACACCATCAAATAGAAATGTGTGGCTTCTTTCCAACTATCTCCTCACTCATTTTAGGGATCACAAAATAAGGTTTCAAATCATTTTTGGTAATTTTTAAATCATTAACCTCTTTATAAGAGAGGCCATCAACATAAAAGGTACGCATGGAGTCCCTCCATGATGAATAACTATCCAGCTCTGAGTCTAATGAATGTACTAAATCTAAAATGCCTTGCATGTTGTCTGCAAGGTGTAGTAGCTGTGGAGGTGGATGAGGCTCATGTCTAATGGTATTAATGTCACGTGTGATGGCATCTAGATTTCTCCTAATATTCTCCCTCAACTCTGCAGGAGTGGGTGGAGATGGAGGTGCCTGTTGACCTAAATGCTCCTCAATATCAAAATGATCTATGGGTATGTAATATGAAAATGTATATACAAACATGAAAATTGACAAAATAATATAATTTACATTTTACCTTACAAAGATCTAATTTAGACTTATAATTAAATACAACATTTAATTTAGAAATATAAATTAAATAATATGAGAGAGAGAGAGAGAGAGGGTGGTGGACGGTGTGGAGGCGGAGGTGCCTATTGACCTAAATTCTCCTCAATATCAAAATGATCTATTGCTATGTAATCTGCAAATGTATATAGAAACATGAAAATTGACAGTTACTACATAATTTACATTTTACCTTACAAAGATCTAATTTAGAATTATAATTAAATGCAACATTTAATTTAGAAATATAAAATAAAAAACCTCAGAGAGAGAGACAGAGAGAGAGAGAGTTGTTTATTTTCTGGACCTATGGTTTACAATTTTGTTTTCAGTTGTGTCTAGGTTTACATTTTTGTTTTCGACCTAGGTTTTCTTGTTTCAGTTGTGTTTAGGTTAAGGTTTTCTACTTAGGGTTTTAAGTTTTGAAAGTCTTATTGTTTTCTACAATAATTTACAAAGTAAAATAAAACTAAATATTTAACATGTAATTTACTGTAATTCTATTAAAAAACAAACTTCAAACATTAAACATAATACATATTGAACATTAAATATTAAACTAGTTCTAAGAGAGAGAGAGAGAGAGAGAGAGAGAGATCCTATTAGGTCTTATTATGTCTTATTCATAGGAATTAGGTATTTTTATGTCTTATTAATAATGTTAGGTCAAGGAATAGGTCCTAAGGATCCTATTACATCTTATTAGGTCTTAAGAGTGGACTATTATGTCTTATTAGGTCTTAATTGGTCCTAAATTAGATCTTTTTAGTATACATATTAGGTCTTAATAGGTCCTATTGGTCCTAATTAATCTTAATAGGTCATATTAGGTTTGAAGGTTCCTATTAGGTCTCATTAGTATGCATTAGGTCTTATGTGTGTGTGTGTGTGTGTGTGAGAGAGAGATCCTATATTAGGTCTTATTATGTCTTATTAGTAGGTATTAGGTAATTTTATGTCTTATTAATAATGTTAGGTCAGGTAACAGGTCCTAAGGGTCCTATTTTTTCTTATTAGGTCTTAAGGGTGGCCTATTACATCTTATTAGGTGGACTAATAGGTCTTAATTGGTCCTAATTGATCTTAATAAGTCCTATTAGTTAAGGGTCCTATTAGGTCTTATTAACTTACATATTAGGTCTTAATAAGTCTTATAGGTCCTATTAGGTATTATTGGTCCCATTAGGTCCTAATCTAGGTCTTATAGGTTCTATTAGGTCTTAAATTAATCCTATTAGGTCTTCAATCATCTTATTGGGTCTTAAGGGTCCTATTAGATCCTACTGGTCTTAATTAGTCTTAATTGGTCAAGTAATAGGTCCTAATTGGTCTTATTAGTCACATGTTAGGTCTTAATTGTTGTTCTATTCGGTCTTAAGGGTCGTATTAGGTCTTATTAATAGGTATTAGATCATATTAGGTCTTATATGTGTGTGTGTGTGTGTGTGTGGGTGTGTTTTTTTTTTTGTGTGTGTGTGTGTGTGTGTGAGAGAGAGAGAGAGAGAGAGAGAGAGAGAGAGAGAGAGAGAGAGAGAGAGTTGTTTATTATCTGGACCTAGGGTTTGCAATTTTGTTTTCAATTGTGTCTAGGATTACATTTTTGTTTCTGACCTACGGTTTCTTGTTTCAGTTGTTTTTAGGTTTAGGTTTTCTACATATGGTTTTAAGTTTTTAATGTCTTATTATTTTCTACAATAATTTACAAAGTAAAATAAAACTAAACATTTAACATGTAATTTACTATAATCCTATTAAAAAACAAACTTTAAACATTAAACATAATACGTATTGAACGTTAAATATTAAACTAGTTCTGAGAGAGAGAGAGAGAGAGAGAGAGCATTGTTTATTATCTGGACCTAGGGTTTGCAATTTTGTTTTCAATTGTGTTTAGGATTACATTTTTGTTTTCTACCTAGGGTTTACAATCTTGTTCCAGTTGTGTTTAGGTTTTGGTTTAGGTTTTCTACCTATGGTTTTAAGTTTTTAATGTCTTATTATTTTCTACAATAATTTACAAAGTAAAATAAAACTAAACATTTAACATGTAATTTACAGTAATAGTATTAAAAACAAACTTCAAACATTAAACATAATACATATTTAACGTTAAATATTAAACTAGTTCACAGAGAGAGAGAGAGAGAGAGAGAGAGAGAGAGAGAGTTTATTGTTTATTTTCTAGACCTAGGGTTTAAAATCTTATTTTAGTTTTGTTTAGGTTTTGGTTTTATTTTTCTAGCTAGGGTTTCTTGTTTTAGTTGTGGTTAGGTTTAGATTTAGGTTTTAGTTTTCTACCTAGGATTAAATAAGTTTTTAAAGTTTTGTTGTCTTCTACAATAATTTACAATTTAAAATAATAGTAAACATAACAATTTATTTTAGTCCTATTAAAAAAAAATTTAAACACTAAACATAATACATTTTTTAACATTAAACTAATTAAAAACAACAATAAATTACAATTTTAATGAAAAAATAATAAAAAACAACGATATGTACCTAGACTCGGGAAAACAACAGCAAGGGGGTGAGTGATATCTCTCGAAATGGGCACCCGTCTACAGCAAAACATGATTCCATTTTGCATGTTGTGAAAATGAATTGCAAAATGGTTCAAAAGAAAAATTAAATACTTTTACAAAATGAGCACCCGTTTTGTAAAAAATGGGTGCCTGTTTTGGTCTGAGAACCTGAACTTCCATGGAATTGGCACCCAACTTTGTGCTTGCACCCACTAACCAAGATCTAGTATACATTGGGAATAAAAATCCAATCCCTAAGATTAAATTTGATTAGGACAACCCAAGGGCTAAGGGCGCTAATGCAAGATATAAAACCAAAGGGGGGTTTGGTATGCCTTTAAAGAAAAATATGATTTTGATATTGTAAAGAAAGATATAACAGATATGATCTTTGAAGGTAAATGATAGAACTTCAAATCTTAATTTAACTGTCTCTAGAATGTCAGATCATGTTGTATAACTCTAAAACTGGTACGCTCAAACATGTATCTATTTGTTCTGCAGGTTTTAGCAAAAAGTGTCAGGACAATTGGAGAAGTTGATTTGTACCCAGAAATGAGTCAAGAGGTTAAATTGTTCCCAGTAGCTCCAAATCTAATGAAACTTTGGGTTCCTATGTCTACACATGTACTTTCCATATCTAGATATGCAAGTCTTAAAACCTATTCCTACACACAGAAAATGGAGAAATGGATTGTGGAAATGGGTTTACCTTGGTCAACCCCATGTTTAGGAATCAACCTTGAAATGAAAAGAAGTAAAGAATAAAGATATTATCATGTAGCAGAGATTAAATTTGAATAATGAACTACATCATACCATGTAGATGCTAATACCCCTTTGAATGTGATCAATAATGTTAATGCAATAGATTTTCCTAAACATAAAAACCAAAAGGAAATTATGTAAGGAAAAACCTCACGTAGTAGATGTAATTTTCCACCATGTGTGATTGGAGAAGAAAGAGAATAATAATTTTTTATGGATGAATGTAGATATCCTTCTTTCATAGAAAACTCCTTTTTTGGCCTACAATGGGGAAATAAGCTATGATCTATGGAAGAAAATACCTTAGTGAAGAATTGAATGCTTGATAACTCTTATTGGGGTTCTTTCTCTTAAATGCTTGAATTCTTGACAATGATAATAGATCAATTGTGTATGTGAATGGATATGAATAGTAGCGGATGCCAAATAAGAGGAGAGGATGTCCTTTTATACTAATTTCAAAGCTAGGCCGACCATACAAATAACCCTTAGAGAAAGATTCTGACATTTTTCCCTAGGCCAAATATCAATACTAAATCCCATGAATAATTCAAGGCTAACTTGTACCCTTGGAAAAAGTCAAGATCTCAACTTGTACCCCATGGAAAAAGTCAAGAAGTTGAATTTTCCCAGGTATAACTTGCATAAAAACCTAGGGAATGTCAGGGAAAGTCTGAAAAAATAGGAGGAGAAATACACATAACAGGGATGTTAGGGTGGATCTCAAAAACATAAAATAAATGGATAGGTCATATGTGAGGACATGGATTATGGAATTGGAGGAAAAGGGGAAAATCATGCATGAAAGAGAGTGTCAACCTCAATTTAAAGGATGGGGAGGAGCCATATTTAAATTAGGTATAAATTTAAGTATAATATGAGGTCCTACAAAAGCAAAACACACTAAATTAGCCATAAAATGGTCCTAAAATGAGCACAAGTTAGGTGCTTACTTTTTAGAATCATACAATATTTATGTATGTATGTATCTATTTCTATATATATGCATACATCTATATGTATATATACATACATGTACATACCTACATACACACACACACACATACATACACACACATATACATACATACATACATTTGATCTTCTTTTATTCATAGTAGATTGTTTGTTCTAGCTACCACAGTTAGGCCATAGTTTGGTTCTTCTAAGGTTCAGTTTATTATCTCATGTGTAATATTTTTATATTAATCCAAAGTATGGCATTGCCTATACCTTAAACAACAAATGAAATATCCTCTCTAATAACTAATGATTTCTTATGAGGATCAAGTGGGTTTTCCTTGGATTTGTGCAATACTTTTTTGATCAATGGGTCCTGCCTACTTCTAATCATGTCTTAAAGTTGTTATGGTCCTTTATCTTTTCGCGTGTTGTTTGGGATATTTGGAAAGAGAAAAATAATAGAATTTTCACAGATAATATTCTGGCTCTGTCCATTGTATTTTATAAGATCTATAGAGCTATAGGTAAGAATTTCAACATACTTTCTATCAAAGATAAAGGCAAGATCACTTGTAAGGACTATGATTACTGGGTTGTGGCCAATTGGAAAATTAAACTTGATATCACCATGAATCTCAAACATGTTGAGATCTTGAGAGAGGATTGTTCCTAGACCCCTCCTCCTCTGGGTTAAATTAAGATTAACTTTGACAGAGAAGCTAGGGGTCTATTAGATGCGAGGGAGTGATAAGAGATGTTACTGACATTTCTATTTTAGTGGTGGCACTCCCCATGGGTAGCCAGAATAACCACCTTGCTAAAGTCATTGTGGCTTACAAGGGCCTTTTTCTTTGTCAGTCTCTGGTATAATAAAGTTTGGTTAGAAGGGAACATGTAAAAATATTATAAATTTCATCAAAGGTTTTCACAATCCATCATGGACTATAGAGAATTTGATTAATAATAACTAAGACATTATTTATTCCTTCCAAAATTGTTATGTTTCTCATTCTTTTTGTGACACCAACTTGGTGGCTTATTGGTTTGCTAATCTGGGGGTTAAAATTATGAAAAGATGATTTGGCATAAGAAGGACCCCTTGGCTGCTGAGGTTAGTGCTCTCTTAAGGAAAGATCATTTGAGGAACGTGAAAGACAGAAGATGTATTTTCAATGATGACTAGTAATTATGATATGAAAGTTGGTAGTGTGATTTTTTGGGGGTATGGAATTTTGAAAGCTCCCGGTCATGTAGATAGCTCATTGGATCATTAAATAAATTTAATGTCACACACCATTTTGGTATATTTTAACTTCATTTCAATTTTTCCTTTCTTAGTGTGTGTTATGTATAAGACCTCCATGTTGATAAAAATGGGAGGTGATCATAGGAGAGTTGAGCTCATTTATTGCAAGATCCTCAAGACTCAACAAAAGGTCTGGAATATCTTAAAGGAGGGTGGCCTTACACTATATCTTGAACATATTCATGGCTAAGACCCTAGTGTCATAGAGAAATTTTCTCATGGTTGGAAGGATGGGAGTGTTGTTCGTTTTAGGAAGAAGGTATGCATTTTTAAGAATGTGATGACAGAGGTGACTAGTCTACCTATGGACATAATGAAATTTTATAGGGACTAAAAATATTCATACCATGCTATTTAGAGATTCCCTAAAATGGTTGAGGAATGGGAGAAAATGGGGAAGAAAGGAGAAGAGAAGACCAACTACGAGTCATCCAATATGAAAAATGTATGGAGTTAGGTCCTGAAAGTTGTCAGGGATTACATAACATTAGATGGTCATTTCACTCATGCTTTTGGGAACCATTTTGTATTGTTAAATTGATGTTTCCATAATGTGAGGGTTTCTATTCCTTTTTATCTATGGTCATCTATTAAGGCTAGTTTTAGAAACCATAGGAAGAATCTTGACATAAACCCTATTATCTAGGAGGGTCTTCTAGTGCTCATTTCTAACATTATAAATCTATTCTTACCCCCTCTAATCCCATCACTATTTATGAGGGAGAATAAACTACTGTGGGCGAGACAAATGATGATTTTGACGAGGAGGAGGATACCAACTATGGGGAAGATGAGTATGAGCCATCCTCTGAGGTGGATAAAACCCCCAAGTATAAAGTTATAACTAAAAAAAAAAGGGAGAGGAAAATATATGGACTCAGAGGAAGAGGACTACGTCCCCTCTATTTATATCAAGAACACTCCCAAATGTAGAAATATTGCGGGTACATCTGTAAAGGGTAAGGAAAAAACCTTTGGAAAGAAGTAGAGTAGTAAGGATATTTCCTTCTTTCCATCCCTTGGTAGTGTCAGTGTTGTGGCTAAAGAGATTGTTGTTTTTCCCTCCCTTGCTTCTCGTAGTACTATGGTAAAAATCAAGATGTCCATGCTTGGAAAAGGTAAGGAGAAGATGCAAAAGAAAGGCCATGACAAAGAGATTTAGGTGGAATCCTAGTGGTTCCCTCCCTATTGCTAGTTTCACTTGGTCACATAGGGTTTCCTAGAGTGGAGATAAAGTTGAGACCCCAATGGAGTTGAGATCCAATTCCCACCATTTAAAATCTCATAGGGAGGAAATTTGTTATATGTTGGGCATTGAGAGGGAGACTTCAATTGATTCTTTTTCCATTTTTAAATGGCTTTTCCATGAGATAAAAGAGCTAAGGATTAAATAGAGATATTTTCAAATGGCTTTTCCATGTTATTCATAATTCATTTGTTGGAATTACTCCTGGCAATAATGGGGCTTTGTGTCAAACTCTATGGACACTGGACAAGAAGAATTTGGTTGAGGATTGTTTCAAGAAGATGGCTCATTCCCTTCATAAGATGAAGAGTGATTACATGAGACAAATTTGTCTCGTCTTGAGGACAAGGTCAATAGTGGATTTTTTTTCTTTTGACTGTGTTCAATCTGAGCCACACAATCATTGAGATTACTTCTGAGTCCATGAATAGGTTGGTGGAAAATATAGAGAAGGAGAAACTTGAGAAATATGTTATTTAGCTAGACCAAGAGACCTTGGGTCCAAGAAAAATGACCAGAGGCAACTTTAAGAGGAAGGTTGAGAGAACTTCTCTAGAACATAAAGATATGAAGAGGGTTGTGCGAGATATTTATAAACTTAGGGTGGAGGTTTCTGAGGTTCTAAAGGACCTAGGGTGATCTGTTCCTCTCTCCTAATATTTTTCTTTCCTGTTCTCTGGTACTATCACTTTGTTGGAACTTATGTACCTTTTTATCTATCTATTTTTTAGGTAGCTTGTTGGTTTTTAGATATATTTTTGTCTTAGTTTCTTCAAAGGTGCATAATGCTTTTATTGTAATCTCTTTTTGTTAAAGGGGTTCGAGTCCCTTAAAAATCTACTTTTAGCGTAGTAATAAACTAACAATTTCTTAAAACTAAAAAAACTTATTTGTATCTTTAACTTTATATCTGCATAATAAATTAAATCCTTTAAAATTATTTCCTAAACTAGTTAAAATTAAATAAAAATTATTTAAATAATTATATATATAGATTAAAAAATATTTCGTCAAAGAATAATTGTTATTAAATATAAAAATCTGTAAAACTAAAAGTTTAAAACAATATTATTATTTAAATATATAATTTTCTACTTATATGATTATTCTTCTATTTAAATATAATATTTATAATTCATCCAATTTCCTTATTCTTTTTTGGATATAATTTTACAATTTTAATTACATCTATTAAAAGAATTTTCATAATCTTATTTTATAAATTCTAGTTTTAATATTTTTTGGGTTTTGTATTGTTTCTAATATGTAAGTTTTGCATTATAAGTTTCTTGAAGTCTTTGGATCTATCTAAGATATTTATATAATGATAAAATTGTAATTCTTTCATCATTTGTTAGTCTAATCCTTGCTCATTTGAAGAATCTATTGTAGTCTTTTGAATTAATACAATAATAATTGATCTCAGATAATGTAATGTATGATAGATTTTTTTAATTATATCTGATGAAATTTAATAAAAAGGCTAAAATTTTTGTTCTTGATCATACAAATGTAGGTTTTATTCATTTCACTCCTCCACATTCCTATTCAAACAATATAAAAATCTCAATTTCACTTTGTTTGATGAGGTGATCTTACTATATATGCAATAGCTTTGTTTTTTTTTTTAATCTCATAACAAGGGTCTAATTTGTTAGGAAGCGTTCTAGTAGAGAAGGGTGGAGAGGACTATTATTATGTGAAGACTATGACCACTAAATGAGAGATTGACAGTTTCAACTTCCATAACTTATTCACATTGATTCTTAATCTAATTCTAATCATATATCTATGAAAGTGAAATTTGGATGTGTAAAAATATTATATAATAGACTTTATTTAAAAAATGATTTTATGATTAAATAATTTGAATGATGATAATCTTATCAATTATATTATACATATGTTAGTTCAGTTGTGGCCTTTTTGTTCTCATCATCAAGATTCAAACCTTGTTAGGGTTATATAGCTGATTTTTTAACCGGGATAAGGCCCTTCGTTTTTGACCTTGGTCTAATCAATTTTGTTATGTATATATTTAAAAAATTCTTTTACTTATATAATATTTACTTACATCAAAACTATAATATTACAATAAGTAAATAACTTACTTTCTATATATTTTTTACTCATACCAACAACTCAAATTGAATAATAGAACTTTCATCATGGTGAGCACCAAATGAAATGTGAATTTGTTTTCTCTTTGTATTTCTTAGAGGTATATGTCCAAGAAATTTTAATGTACAAATTTCCTATTCATTATTTAACTTTCAAATATATTATTTTTAAAAAGTACTCTATAAATACATTTCAAAATAAAATAATTTATTATATTTATAGCATTTTAAATTGCAGCCCTATTCAATTTATTACTCATCTTGATCTTATTTTAGCATGTATGACCTTTCATACCTGATCGTGTTATTCTAGCTCAATTTTGGTAAATTCTTTGGCTTCTACTCAAGATTCTATACCTTTGGTCCTAATTTTGGCCACTCGTAGAGGGACCCAAATGACTAATATATTTGGGAGCCAAGATGAGATGCAAAATGCATTTAAACACAAATAATTAGTATCCAAATTTAAATTATGTAATGGTTAGCAAGTGGGACTGGGAAATTAATGTTTGCGTTAAATTTCTCCTAAATTTACACAATAAAATGATTGGGAAGGTTTAAAAGAAATTTATCTTCCCTTACTTTAACATCACTCTCAATCTATCAATTCAGTCAAGCACACAATATTTTAAGGTGTTCTTCTTCATATCTAGCATTATGGTAAGCTTTAACATCCTAGATGCAAGAAAGTTTACATTATTTTGCTTGGAAATATATATCTATTATGATGTTAAAGGTGATACAGAACCAGTGGTTGAGACTCGAGTTGGAAAAGGAAGAGAATAGGAGAAGAGAAAAGGTGACCAAGCTTCAGGCCATGTTTCTACCACATTTAACATTTATACAGAGACATGTGAGAGAGGGAAAGACTTTGATTGAAACCCCTAAGATATCAGTCATAGAGAACATATATGATATGTATGCTCAACTGAACTTGGAGCAATTGACCCATGAGCATTTAAAGGAGGAATGGGAGAAACTCATAGAAAATCTCTAGAAAATGTATCCCAGCTTTTTTGACAAATTGTAAGTTATTTCTTTTTGTCATTAATTTCAAAAAAGGGGGAAAATATATGTAAACAAGGAAATATATGTGTATATATGTATTACTAAGAGCATGTACAAAAGGAGAGTCACTATGTGGGAGTTATCAGGTCTACATATAAAGTTTTTGATACTAATGCCCAAGGGGGAGAATGTTACTCCATATTGGTTTAGGTTGTCATTAGTATTTAAATTTCACAGTCGGTAGCACAGTCAAAACAATTTAGTCGGTAATGGTCACTGAGCACAAAGTTAACCGAGTACAATGATCACCGAGAAAAAAATTACCGTGTAGCATACACCAAGCACCGTTAGATAGTATTCATCGAGTTAACCAATAGTTACCTAAAATTTTGTAATTGCACATTATCCTAGGTAACAACTTTTTCCTGAGGTGGATAATGGATTGCCAAGATCGAGTAGGACATTAATTGCGGATGTAATCATTAATTAATTATGTTTCCTATGTTTAGATGATCAAGGTAAATTTAGTAAACCATTGATCTTATGTTTTCTAAGATAGTGTAAACTCTAATTAGGTCAAATAGTTTGATATATGAATGTCAAGATGTTATTTTGAAATGTAATGAACGAAGTATGATCAAGTAGCCGCTACACTAAGGACATCTGAAGATGGGAAAAGGGTTTTAGCACAAGGATATCATTGAAGCATTCTGTTTATTTAGAATAGACACAAGGCTACTATGTAGTACATAAGGTATTATCAATCAAAGGAAGGTGATAAACTTATTACACTTAAAGGATCTAATATCAGCAATATTGAGATTGTATTATTCAGGTCACAATTTCTTTCTACTCTCTAACAATTATATTTGACTTAAAATCTCTTAACAGAGTAGGCTTAACCATCTTTGATTAAATATCATAATAGAGTGCACACATACATTATGTTGCAAAATCCTTTCACAAGGTAGATCTAACAAATATTATTGTTACTCCTAACAGGGTAAGATCACCATAAGTGATCAATCTTTGTAAGCTCTAACAGACTACTTTATTACTGCAGTAGTGAAGCTTTGTGGGTTCCATCCCCACCGTAGTTTTTACCTTCTAACAAGGGTTTCTATGATACCAGAAAACATGTGTTATGTGTATTAGATTTTCATGAATGTTTTATTTTTTTGATTACATGCATTTACATTTCTGCAATGGTATTTCATGTATGGTGAAAGAAAGCTACTTTGTCAGTTAATATAGTTTTTGTTTACAAGGATTTGTTTTGAAAGGTTTTTAAGGGTACTTATTCACCCCTCCCCTCTCAATACACACCTTTCTATCATGGAAAAAATCTAAATGGTACATTAACTATCTATCAAATATTAAATTTAAGATAAGATAAACTTCTGTGATATCCAAGACCTTAACTAATAATATTGTGATCATAATTGACAAAAAACAACTACAAAGATAGCAAATACTATGAAAGAGAAAGGAAAACCTTAATACAATTTCCTAAAAATCTACGTTTATAATTATATATTAGTAAAATATTGATTTATATATCCCTTAATATATTTCTCTATTGCCTATTTTATATAGAAACCAATATTTTAACATTACCATATACTCATATTGGTAGGTTTTCATATGATATTTCCATTTCTTTCTAAATAATTGAAAAAAACTATTGGTATTTAATTGCTATAGAATCTTAGCCAAACTGTAACTAAAATTTATCATCATAAATCCCAACATTCTGATAGTGATTAGCATCTAAAGAAATGGATAAAGGAATTTCTATTGTATAATCATATCCATGTAACAATATTGCAGGCATATCATTTTGAATAGCCCAGATAAGTTTTGATACCCAGATAAAACAATAACGATTGCTGAAAAAACCAATGGGAAGCTTATTAGTTGGCCTACATTTTTCTCAGGGTCAGAGGCACTCTATACACAGATGAAAGAGCACGAACCTACTTAAGTAGTTTTGTCCATGGTTTTACGGGTTAAGGGCGAGTCCTTATTTTTCATTTTCTTCCTCCTTGGGCCATCTTTATTAACCCTTTCTACAATTGCTTCTTCATCATCTGAGTCACTAAAACCTTCTCTATCAATGTTACCCAAATTATCTTCATGCAAATAATTATAGAACCAATCATATTCCGATGGAGTTCTTACATGAAGGTAAAAAAATAGAAAATCTAGATTTCTCCTGATGATGGGAGTTCTTAAGATCAGCATTGATAGGTCATCTATAACCATAATAATGGAGGAAGGAACATGCCTTCCATTAATCATTGGCATATTTTAAAATCTGGGCCTTGTAATTGTAAAAAAATCCATGAATATTTTGAATAAGTAGATCTAGTCCTCCTAAAAATTCACTTTTAAAAATGCAGGTGTAGATACTCCTAATGTCCGATTTCCTAGGATCTACCTTAATTTCCATGGATATGAAAATTGATGGGATATCTGAGTTGACTCGATATCGATCTTTGTTGGAAAGGATTTCCAGCCCAAGAATCTGAAAAACCACCCTAAGTGTTAATGCATGATCAATACTCAGTATAACAGACTTTAGTCTGTTGATGGTGATTTCCCCCTCAAAAGATAACTGAGGCTTGGAGCCCTTCAGCTTAACGGGGGTTGGAATTTTCCAAAAATAGGATGAAAGGCTAGGTAGATAGAATAACATAAGAGGGAGATGAATGCATATATAAGCAGTAAACGGAGGGCGGACATGTTCCTACCTCTTCCATTGCTTGAC
This sequence comes from Thuja plicata, assembly GCA_018584345.1. Taxonomy (NCBI): domain Eukaryota; kingdom Viridiplantae; phylum Streptophyta; class Pinopsida; order Cupressales; family Cupressaceae; genus Thuja; species Thuja plicata. The sequence goes on along the minus strand of MU226526.1, from coordinate 661,686 downwards.
TTTTGGATTGTACTTTGGCAACGGAAGGAGAAGACCATGGGACACATGCAAGTTGGCAGGAAAGGGAAATGACTGGAAAGGGAATTATTAATATACGTATACTCCCTCTAATTATTAATTCATGAAGGAAATATAAGAAAAAAGTTAAGAATAAAGTTATATATTTGTCAAAGTAGATATATGTATGATATATATTTTATATCTAAGTATTATATATAAATATAGGGCAGATATATCAAACAAAATACATAACTATATATATATATATATATA
>MU226526.1:646224-657381 GCA_018584345.1 Thuja plicata | reverse complement strand
TATATATATATATATATGGAAAGTGCCTCGAGAAAAGGGCTAGAAGAGTAAGTAAGAAATATCAAAGAAATCAGGTTTTGTCCTGGGCCGGTACTCTTAAGAAAGACTTCCAAATCAGGATTTCATAGAAATAAATGTGAATCTTGAGGGACCATGGACCTTCGAAAGAAGTTGTGGGAGTGGGAGAACTCCCAAATTTCGAAGGCAACTTGAGATCAAAAAATAGAACGATTCCAGCAAGTCGGGGAAATATACCAAGATACAAAAGGAAAGGGAGAGTAGGAAAACTAATGATCCCTTGCATTTGGAAAAGGATGTACTGGGTGCTTTTCCCAAAATTCTGATGGCACTCAGAAAATGTGAGATTCAGGAAAACCAATATCTTGAATACCAAAGATATGGAGGTTATTTCGTGCAAATAGAAATTTCTAATAGTTTCTAAAAATCTGAAAAGCAATTGAGATGACATATTTAAGGAACCAACTCGGGTAGGTAGGGGGTAGAAGGCACTGAAGCCCCTGGAAGAAATTATTAAAATTTGAGAAGCAATTGAGAGGATGCATTTAAGGAACCGACTCGGGTACGTGGGGGGTGGAAGGCACTGAAGCCCCTGGAAGAAATTATTGCCAAAAACTCTAAAGTTTTCAAGGGTGAAAATTTAAATATAGGGCCTTGAACTAGATATTTCGAATGTGTCCTTGACATCTTCTAAGATAAAACCTATCAAGACCCAGATTGCCTGTCATGTATAAATTTTATATGCATCTAACCACTAACTTGTACGGAGTGTCCAAACCAACATTTAAATCGCTTGTTAATGAGTTTTGAATACAAATAATAAAAGCATAGGCTTTAGTGACATAAAGATGTATAGTGGAAGGTAAACCTAAAATTGTATCCCACACTATTTATAAAAAAGAGAGAACCAGAGGATAACACAAACAAGGTGACATCACCAAAATTATGTGTTGCAAAAATTCAATACTTTGAAGATGGTCCTAAAATATTTTGGCTACGACCGTCTGAACGGTGCCTGTAGCGTTTGGAAAGATATTGGTGATACTGAGTTGAATTTTTATGACTTAGAATTTTTTTATAGAAGAGTACATACCCCTCCCTTACACCCCATAACATGGAATTTGGTTGAGAGTGGGTTAATCCAAGCGGTTGGTTTTCGTGTTGCCATCGAGGCCCCATAGCTGATAATAGAGTGCATTTCCTGATTCGACCCTGGTAGTCAGAAAATAAGGAATTTAAATAATGAAGTGCTGGTCACCCTAGATAGGCAGTCAATGTAGAATTTCTTCATCCTACCAACTAGAACATAATATACTAACTGAGACTTCTTAATTTATTCATCATATTTTAATGAGAAGAAATAACGATGGAGAGGCGAGATGTCAGCTGATTGGTTTCTAGCCAAGACGTCACCAAGCTGCAAACTCCAAAGACACTATATAGAACCAATATCAAAAGAGAAATTGTTAATATAGTTGTTCTACTACAATGTCTAAGAGGGGATGAGGATGCCCTAAATTTGGAGGAGTGGTGGTATTTCATCATATAGACTATTTGTGTTCAGAGTTACTGATATATTGACTAGGCTCAACTACTAAGTGACAGGTTGACTAAAATGCACATTATAGCTAAACACATGTCCTCATTCCATATGTCTTCCTATATCATTTATACCCTATCCAGTATATACAGGTGGCCTAGCCTACCTAGCTCAAAATAATATGAGGAAGATAAACAAGTATATGATTTATATTTATGTTTGCAGATGCATAAAAATTGCAAAAGTTTTAAGAGGGTGAATGATGGTTTCACCATGAGAGTATGCAGGCAACTACAAGGATTCCCCGAGTAGAGAAGTTCCATGGAAGATTCATCAGTGATAAGTACCTATGGTATCCATTTCACACAATTCTTGACATTTACTTACTTTGGGATAGGAGCATTTGACAATTACCCTTATAAGTTACCAAGATATCTAGATCATAGGATCATCCTGGTAGAGCTATGTAGGAAGATCATTGAGGTTAATACCAGGTGTAGTGAGCATCACAAATTAGTAATATGATTTCCTATTATAGTTGGGGAATATATATGGTCATCCATCACCAATGCCCTTAACTTGATAAAGAGTGCCAGAGAAAATTATATGTTTGAGTAGTACAACAAGCTTCGAACCTACTTTGACCCTATAAATTATGTGAAGGATAATTTACAACTATGGCCATCATTCCACCATATCCCCTCCTTAGAGAACTATTGGGAAAATAGCAAGGAAAATTTTGACATGAGGGAGTGATCCTAGTCCCGAATCACTATTGAGCAGACAATACTCTATGGCATCAATATTTATGTGGAGTGGGTGTCTGAAGATGGGACAAATATAATATCTCCGTATTATTTGGGTGGGATTAAGGAACCCCTCTAAATCCCATCACATATGAAGGGATAAAACTAGATGATCTTGACCTAAGGATGGCCCCCATGCTTAAGCGGACAATAAAGTGGTTAAAATGGAAATAGATAGGTAGGAAAGGGGCAAGCTCCACAAAACCTTTGCCCACCCGAATACAGAGCCTAACCTCAGATACCAGTACAGTAGCCAAATCAGGACCACCAAACCAAAATGAATCTTAGGTAGTAGGAGGGGATGATCAACCTCCTAAGAAAGTCCATATCATACCATAGATATGCAGAAGTGGGTCATTGCCAATTATTAACCTTGACTCACAAGAAGGCCTAGAGCAAGAAGAAGAAGGAGAGAAAGTCATGGTTTCCCAGGGGGATCCTCAAGAGAAACCACAAGAGATGCCATAGGGAGAATAGTCTTTGGTACCCCAATGAGATACTTTGAAGGAGCACATTAGCCCCTTCCCCCACAAGGTCCCTCTCTTTTTAGCCCCCTTCATATCTATGAAGACTCCTCCGATAGTGAGGAAGTTATTTGATATAGAAATTCTAGCCACAGCTTCAAGAGTATTATCATCACCTTCATGGATAGAATAGAAAATCAAGAGAAAAAGAAAAAGAGAAGAGCACAGAATACCTCCAAGTGATTTGATCAATCATATCATGAGAGGCCCTCCAACAACAAAAGGAAAAAAGAAAAACCGTATACTATCAATAATGGGGAAGGATCGAGAGACAGGGCACGTCATTTTGGAGATTGCCCAAGCCAAAATGTAGTAAGAAACCAATTAGTTATCTCTTGTGGATTTTTAACTGAGAAAGATTGATATACATCCTCCACACCATGATAGTACCATGGATATGTTGGAGCTCACCCACCAAGAGGTTAGGGAGAAATTGGATAGGCTTAAGGGGGAAAAGGCCAAACTCAAGTCCACTGTAACTCACCTCACAAAATATATCAGAATGCCCTTACCCTACTCTCCTTGCAGCTAGGGAAACCATCCAGTAATACATATGATCCAACATCAGATACAAGTTAGGAGTTAATTGCATAGTTGTATGAGGATCATGTCATATGGGACACATATTTAGGGATTGGATGAAAGATCTTAAGTCTAGAGGGCTGATACTAATTGATTTCCTTGGGGCTTACTATAAGGTATATATTCATCTTAAATATGTGGTGATAATTGATATTTAGCTCCCACATTAAGAAAAGAGAACTAGAGAAAGCATCCTGTCTATGTTGGAGGAGTCAATGAAAATGAAAGTAGAGGATGCAGTCACTTTAAAAATTATGAAAACTACCAATGAGGGCCTCTCCAAAGGTGGATTTATTCTCTAACATACAAGAGGGAAAATTTATCATAAGTCCATGAATATCTAGAGCTCATGGTAGAAGCCCTAAAGGCTATCATCTCACATATTGAGAAATACTTCACAAAGTTAGGTTGTAATTCCCACCATAGCACAGGTGATGACTTCATCAATATTGAGGATATGAAGAGCATGTATCAGAAGATTATAAACAACATAATAAATCCTGAAACCTACCGTAGTGGGGTATATCTAAACTAACAAACCTTAATATTCAACTATCTACTACTAGTGAGGATGTCCTATATATCTCCCAGCAAAATCAGATAGATAAAGAATGACCATATCTTTTGGACAGTGAGCAATGATCTAGTCACCATCCCTAAGGATGATGGCATGATGCAAGTTCTTACAACCATGGAAAGGCATCTAAAAAGTACTCACACAGAGGTAGAAAGGGTGCAAAGTGGAGAGGCTATGTGATCTTAAACCTATCTAAGTAATTGCTTCTCCTCATACTACTTGGTCAGTTTGGAATTGTCTATATACTTTACTTGGTTATTTTAATTTTCATCTTGTGGAGACAAAGGGACAATTCTATTCTTCATTTATTTTGTAATTGATCAGAATTACCGATTCATATCCTACTTTCTTTGATCATTGTGTAAGATTTATAGTTTTTATAAGGATTGCTTTGCATACTCAATGAAGGACAATGTGTTTGATTAAGGTTGTTTTTTACAATTGTTATTACGTACTCAATCAAGGGATTTTGTCAAAATTTTAAGAGATTTAGACTAACCAGATATATTAGCCTCAATTCCTTGATTGCTAGTTCATCTAATCTTTTATTTTCTTCTCTATATATGGTTAATTATTATTTTATCAAAATCCTGGCAAAGAACAATATTCCTTGCCAAAAGTGTGGCTAGTCTCTAGTTGAGGAGAGAACCTTTCCTTAAGGAATTGATAATGATAGCTGGGTCACCTTCAATCTCCAATTTATTACATCATAAATTTCTACATAATAATAATCCTTCCACCAGAGAAGATAATTCTTCCCCGTTTTTGGTCTCCTTACCTATGAATTTTTCTAACTTTTCCACCTCATTTCCTTCTGCCTTGTGATTACAACATCCAATACTAGCCATGTCTGGGTTACCCCTTGAAGCAACATCAAAGTTTAATTTTAACCAACCCTATTTTTCTGGTTTCCATTTAAATTCATCTTGTTTCTTCTGTGAAGATATACCTGCAAGTCCAATATAGGGAGGAATTTTAAGACCTTTCCACTTGTCTCTCATCTTCTCGTCCCAATATGACATACCCATTACCTTTGTCAATTTATTCATGTTCTGATTATTTGTTAGTTCTACGATAGAGGGCTCAATTTTATTAATAAGCTATCCCACTTTCAATTTTTTATCCTAAAAAATCCTCCTATTGCATTCTTTCCATATTTCCCATAGAAATATTTAAGGGGCCACTATCTATATTGAGTCATAAATACTACCCTACTTGAGGATAGGCCATGAATTTAGTAGATCAATTATAGTTCTTGGAAGCTCTGATGTTCAACGTAGTTGTGAATATATCCATGTGCAACATTGTTTAGAGTATGGACACCCAAGTATTAAGTGATCTATTGATTCCTCATCATTTTCACATAAAGAGCATCTCCTAGGGCCATGATAACCCATATTCACAAACTTCTTGGCTGTTAGAATCTTCTTATTCCATAGTAGCCAGGAGATCTTGTTATCATAACATAAAGATGATAAAAATTTTGCCTTGACCTTTGGTCCTAATTTTGGCCGTTTATTTGAGGAATCAAATGCTCAAGGAATTAGGGTCCCACCATTGAGATTCTAAGGCATCTAGGTCTCTATAATTAGCTCCCAAATTTAAAACATGTAAGAGTTATTTTGTGGGAGCGACAAATTAAAGCCCATGTTAGATTGCTTTAAATTTACACCCTAAAATGTTTTAAAAAGGTAAATGAGAAAGATACCTCCTAATTTTGATGTTACTCAAATTCCAACAATTCAATCAATAAAACATTCATTTAAGCATTTGAGAATTAAGCATTCAAGGTATCCTTTATCAAATCTAGCATTGTGGTAAGCCTCAGCATCCTTCATACATGCATGTATTAATGATTTTCCTTTCAGTTCTTGTAGAGTCAAGTTATTGCATTAAAATTTGCGATCAAATTCAAAGAGAATTGTATTAAAAATCTATAAGATATTTAAATTATTAGATGTAGCCTATCCTATATAACACCAAATTTATAATTCAATTTCAATTTATTTTATTTTTAAGGTTAGTTCCTAAACTAAGGTTTGACTCAGGAAAAACCCTTTCAATCTAAAATATCTCTCTTTTTTATTTGTAGTTAATATGTTCAAAACAAATGGATTTTGGTAAGGTCTAAGAATTATAATTAGTATTTAAAATATTTTCATAGAGATCAAAAATAGGTTGGACCTAGATGCCTTGCTTATCTGAATCCAAGTACCTAGATTCTAAGCTTGTCTGAGTCCCTCTGATTATGCTCTAAATTTAAATCATAGGTTAATTTATACATGTACTTTCTAGATCTTTTGTTAGAAACTACATACCTATTTTTCATTCTATAATACATGCTAAAGCCATCATTTGGCCTTATTTTGTCCTAGATCTTCATTTGTCTTTCATAATTGTATAGAAATTTTTAAGTCATCGTGAGGGACTCTTGTATTTATTTTATGCTCAAATTTTTAATCCAACTAGATCACTCCCCTCACAAGGTAATTAAATAGGAAATATGCCTAAACTTTCTTTGTTTTCCAATAGAATATAGTGTCTAGTTTTCCCTATTTACTTGAGCTAGATTTTTTGCATTTGGTGCCCTGTTTATTTGGATTTAAATTCTCTTGGTTGTATTAGAAGTATGGTAGGCAATAGGAATATAATTGAGGCTATTGTCTATAGAAAATGGGGGAACAACCATACACTCTCGGGTGAGCTCTTTGCTGGTGGTCTCACTGGTTATATGCAAAGGCTTCATGGTGCAAACCCTAAAGTCACTGAAGAATTTTTGAAAGGATATAGGGAGGGAATATTGAAGGTGTATTCTTTGGAACTTCCAACGATGGAAGATTTAATTGCTAAATTCTCTAATACTCTGGTTGAGTGGAGGAAATTCTACAGGGACATGAAGTATGCAAATGAGACATTTGGGATTTTTTTATTGCCTAGAAAAATAGATGAGATCAAAAAACGTAAAAAGTGGCAGATATGGAATTTATTCTACTAAAGCTCCATGGGAGCATATGGTTGAGGTTATCATGAGATATGTAAGCCTAGAGGATGAATTTTGTAGTCTATTCAATTATCATTTTGTTATTTTGAATCACTTCATGCATAATAGGTTTATTTTTATTCCCTTCTATTTTCTTTCATCGCTATGTCGTAGGATAAAATCCCATGGAAAAATTCTTGATTCCTCAGTCCTTCATGAGGGCTTGATGCTTCTTATTATGGAACATGTCAAGTCTTTTTGATGCAGAGAGCACTGTGAGAAGAACTTTATGCGCCCTAACTCTTTATCACTCCTTCAAACTTCAAACTTGATCAATCCAACTCCACACAAGTATTATTAAGATGTCTTTTGACTTGTCCAAGGGGTAAATAGACTTCCCCTATTCTCTTTTGGTTCTCAAAATCAATCTATGAAACAAAGTAATTTCTCCTTTAGGGACTCTTTCCCTATACCATACAACAAAGTGTAAAACTTCACCAGTGGATTGAAGACTCTAATAGACCCTAAGGGTCAGGAATCCACTATTGGATTTGGTCTTGTAGACCCAAGGTTAGTCAAATCCTAAATGGTCTAGAATTCCTTGTAGCCCTAACTAGTGGGTTTTTGAAACTTAACTTTTTGTGACAGTGGGATCTAGAAAATATAATTTAGTTTCAAGACACCCTTTATTGAGCTTGTAAAACCCCCAAAGCCTTGGAACCTCACTACACTCCTACACCTATGAACTCTCACAAAACACATAGGCCTAATTAGCTATTTTAGGCTTGGTTTGTTAGGCAAGTGGTAGAAGGTGGGTTCATGAATGAAATGTATGGATTTGAATGGATTACCCTACACCAATTTTGCCTAGAACAACTCTTGGTTTGATCCCCCAATACACATATAACTCTTGCATGTGACTGTATCAAAAAGCTAGGCTAATTACATAGGGATAATTAGCATAGGGCTTGATATCATAAATGGTAGGACTAAGAGTGAGAGTTTGAGCTTCTAGGTTCCTAAAGACCATGATCCTAACTAGCATTTGATGAAATGTAACTGATTGAATGTTTGATAATGTTAAGTTGAAGATGATGCAAGACATTAAATCAGTTAATGGTTTGTATTGCCATTGATGTACACTTGATATCATCTGCATGGTCATATACATAATGCCAAAGAATTCAGAGAATCAATGGAAAAAAGGTTATGATTTTAGAAATGCATAAAATTCAAGTTTTCACTAAGAGACAGACCACACCGGTGGAGTGCGCACCATTAGTAAAGACAGAGATAAAGTCACAGTGATACCCGATGAGCAGAAGAAAGTATTGCCCAACAAAGAAGAATCACAGGATCCCCGACAAGCTGAAAACAGTGTTCCTCGACGAGAAAGATCCAATGATGCCCAACGGATAGAGATCCTAAAGCTAACTGAAGTTGCACCTATGGAACTGGCAGTTGTCACCGGTGATGAACTGCAAAATTGACCGACAGAACAGAGAGATCAGAAAATGACAAAATATCTAGCTGGCAGAGCTTAAGGATAGACTTAACTGGTTGCTTTATTTTTTTTATTCAACCACAGTTAAGTAAGTGATTTAAAGATGATTTATACAGTTGCAAGAAGATAACTATGAGATAAATTAGGAGTTAAAGCCGTAAATCAATTTGGCTGGATTGCTTTTCACGCCAATAATCAAGAATCAAGCATCAAGAATTAAGGAAAATAATGTCTATATAAGAGACAATCATAATTCATTTCCATAGGCACTCATATACACGAGGGAGTGAATTGAAAGAAGATGCTGAAGAGAAACTGGTGAAGGATGAGTTTCATACAGTCCTGATCAATCAAGCTAAGGGAGAGCTAAAGAATTCTATAGACATCGACGAACAGTGAAGCACAACATCACAGAGTAGAAAGAGTGAAGTACAAAGGAATTGAATTGATACATTGATCAAAGAGGTAAAGTACATAAATAGATTTGAATATCAACAATTCAAATTTGCATTAGAAATAGGTCATTGTGTTTCAGTTTAACCATTGAAGCATTAAGTCTCTTAACAGAGCAGGACTTAACCGTCTTCTATAATTGAGGTATATCCTAACAGATTACCAAAAAGGTTGATTCATGATAGTAGCAATGGTCTTACCTAAAGCCTATTGATAGTCTAAGAAGGAGGCTAATTCAAGGATGGTAGTAAGATTAGCATAAAGCCTATTGACAGTCTAGAGGTTGATTCAAGGATGGTAGCGTAGATGCTAGATACTTAGTGACAACCTATGTATAAAAATTCCTCTAACAAGGTCGCACTTAACCATGTGTTTGTAACTTTTAATAGGGTTGGCTCCTAACATGGCTCACTTTAGAAGAGTGAAAATTTGGGGTACCAGTCCCAGTGGTTTTTCCCTTAACATGGTTTCCATGTTAAAATACTTGTGTTATGTGTGTATGGTTTATTAATTTATTATTTTACATTTCACATATACATTTCTGGATTGATTGGTATACTCTACATATTTACTGAGTATCGGTAAATGAGTTTTGTTGCTTATTGATAATCAAGGAGAATAGGGACAGACAAGGTAAACCGAAAGACACTAAATTGTTTCAAGTATTTCAAGGCATACATCTTGTAGGGACTTAATAATCTGAGGTGTATTAATTGGTGGATTAAAGTTTAAAGGATAAATTTTTGAGGCCACTGATTCACCCCCCCTCTCAGTTATTACTAACAATTGGTATCAGATCTTGTGTGCTTAGAAGGAAGGTTTCAAGACCTAAGTAAAGATCACAAGATGAACAGACAAGATGTGCCCAAGTTGAACAAAGACAACTTTGCTTCATGGCAAAGCAGGATAAAACTCCACTTGTCAGGTATTGGCAATGATATTACTCAATACTTAGATATTGAATATGTGTTGCCTACAAGACCATTGATGGTAAATCAATTGAGAGTAAAGCATGAACATAACTGCATGGTTATAGAGCTTTCAGCCTCACTCTCTGATGCTGAATTTGAGGATGTCAAAGATCACAAAAATGCAAAGACAATGTAGGATAAGCTAAAGCTTGTACATGGAGGTGATAAAAATGTTCTAAGAGCTAAGGTAGAAAGCCTTAGAGGAAAGTTTGATGATCTTAGAATGAAAGAAGGTGAAAACATCACTCAGTACAACACAAGAATAAAATAAGTAGTCAATGCTATACAAGGCGTTGGAGGTACACTTGAAGAGGAGATAGTGGTAAGTAAAATCTTAAGAACCTTATTGCTTGTACATGCTATTAGAGTCTCTACTATTCAAGAAATGAGAGCAGTAGAAAACAATACAGTCACTCTTGATAGCATAATTGGTAGACTAATTTTATTTGAGATGAATAATTTTGATAATAGTGTCTTACCAAGTTTAGAGTCTGTATTCAAGTCTTCTATGAGAATAAGCAAATCTAGTCAGAGACACTCATTTAGAAGAGACAGTGAAAGTGAAATTGAAGAAGAAGATCTAGATGAAATTGAAGGACTCATGGTGAGAAGAATGCTAAGAGGAAAATGTAAATACAAAGGCAAGTTACCACTTGTATGTTTCAATTGTAAAGAGATTGGACATTTTGCTGCAAGATGTCCTAACAAAAGAAAAGGTGACATAAGTGATATCAGATCTTTTGAGAAGAAATCTGACAGAGGTGATAACAAAGATTACAGAGGTTACCGATGATTAGAAAGAAGTGATACCCAAGATTACAAGGAAAAAGGCAAGAAGGCTAGCTATATAGCTTCTTGCAAAGATGAAGATACTAACACTGAACCGGATGATGATATTGAGATAGTATTTGTAGCTGTGAAGGATGATTCAGATGAAGATTGAAGTATGAAGAAACTGCACTCATATCTAAAATTAGTAAGAATGATATCTAGATTATAGATAGTGGCTACACTCACCATATGACCGATGACAAAGAAAAGTTTAATACTTTTGAATACTATAAAGGTGGTACAATAAGAATGGGAAATGATTCTCCTTGTCAAATTGAAGGTAAAGGAATAGTAATGCTAAATAACCTGATTAAATGTGAAAATGCTTATTGGGTAAAAGGATTGAATTATAATCTATTGAGTGTTTCTCA
>MU226526.1:601165-626897 GCA_018584345.1 Thuja plicata | reverse complement strand
AGACCCACTAGAATGGCTGCTAATGATATATGTTCTGATTGGGTCCTCATCTGTGCTACCCATCCCAAATAGTACTCCATATCTGCAAAAACCTTGGATGAATCCCATGGTCCTCTCGGTCTGACAGACTCACCTCAGACTGGAAGCCGGAGGATCCTATACACATCCTCCAAGGTGATGGTGATCTCTCCTAATGGAAGATGAAATGAGCATGTATCCTCATCCCATCTCTCTATCATGGCCGGTATCATTGACTGATGAAGGCTTAGCTGTGGTAGATCTGCCACCCAATACAATCCCACATCTCTCAATAACGGAATCTCCTCTGATTGTAGCTTGGAGACACTCCTTCTGATAGATACGAGTAGCCCTCCGAAGGGATTCTCTCATAGATGGAATGGATCCTATGAGCACAGACATGAACCATATCAGACCTTCTAAATTAGATAACTTCAAAACCTACCTAACCTGGTTAGGTTCGATCTTATTAGGATAGGGTCGACCTTTATGGGTCAGGGTCAACCTACTCCCCAACAAGGACAATACCTTCCCAGACAGGGTTAACCTTAAAGGGTCAGGGTCGACCATAATGGGTCAGGGTTGACCTTCTTGGGTTAGGGTCGACCTTCCCTATAAAAACATCAAAATTTTAATCACAAATACTAAAAATAGGCACTTACCTTGGGCAAAGGTTGTCTACCGGCTAGGCACTTTCGCAGGACCTCCATACGGCTCGCTCAAAACTCCTCTCTCTTTGGCATCCTATCTCCTTGATCCAACTATATAAATGGTAAGAATGAGGATGTAAGTATCTCTTTCTCCTATTTATAGGCTGTAAATTAGGGTTTTTCTAGGGTTTCATCTCAAATTATTTAGGTTAAACTCGAATTTTCCTTCTATATGCATTTAGATAGACATTCACTCTTTTCATCATAACTTGAGTTTGGTAGCTCCATTTTTAGTGCCATCAGAAGTGTTGGAATAATGATTCAGATACCTAACCTCTTGAATAAGTTTGGGAAGGTTTAGGAAACTTATAACTAGTTTAGGAAAGGAATTTTCAACATCTTGCATATTCAGTATATAGAACTCACCTTATCACCCTGTTTCACCTTCCATGAATTAGTAAGCCGAATCAGGGGGGGAATAAGGGGATCTATATACTTCTTAGGATCATCATAGTAAGATCTAGGTGTTATTTGGATTTTAATTAACCTTGTGTGCTACAGGTTGCAGATACTTATTGTTTCTTGCAGGATCTTCACATTGAGGACTTGGCTATATCCTTTTTATACTTTATGATGATTTCTTACTTTAGCTTGCATATTAACGTAGTATCATATCTAAGATAAAGTGGGGGATAAATTTATCATCTTAAAATGTAATCACTTCCATTTGGATGAGTTTAGCACCCTCATTTAGTATGTTTTCATAATAGAATTGCATGTTTACATGTTTAGGTGAAATTAGGGTTAGGATCTTATGGATCCTCCTAGATTTTTCCTCTTGATGGCTCTTCTTTCTAGGTAGGACCTATTTATTGGTCCTCCTAGGCCTCATATTACTCTCTCTCTAGTCCTTTTAGGCCTTCTTAACATTCTGACTCATTCCCCCACCTTCCTAGGTCCCCAATTGACCTGGGAGCCTTTCTGACATATCCTCCTGACCTGCCTGAAAACTCAGGACAGGGTCAAGGTTGACCCTATCCTAGGATAGGGCCAAGGTTGAAATTTTCCTACAATAGGGCTGAGGTTGACCCTATCCCTTGATAGGTGTTGGTTCCCATTTCCAGATCTGGAGCTTATCGAGGTCTGAAACTTGAAATAGGTCCCCGAGTTTGGATGCGGAAGTGTTTTCTCCGATATTCAAATTAATATGTTTTCTCCTTAGTTTGAAAATGTGATTGGACCATGATTCAAGGTGAAATTTGAATTTGAATCCATTGCATTTCCCTAGGAGACCTATATTGAAATCTCTATATAAACACTCTCTTTTGCCTTCATTTGATCATGAAATGAGATGAAACAAAATCGGGAGATTACATGATGAAATGATGAGGCAAGCAAGTAAGAGGATGATATAGAAGGACAAGCTAGGAGGACATATCATCATTTTCAATCAAAAGCATTCTTCAAAGACAATTTATTGTGGATCTTCATTAGACCAAGAAGGCTTTCTTTTTGGATCTACCATCTTCAACATTCAAGCATTCAAAGGACATTATCATGGGGTAGCAATTACGAATTGTGAGTTGATAGGAATACTTTAGCCTTGGGGGCTTGTTATGCTTTCTTTATCATATTCAAATCTATGCATTTCTTTCTCATTTCCATGTTATGTTAGGATTGTTAATCTAGAAGATTAGATCTTGATATTACATGTTCAAAAGACTCTTTCCAAAGAGCAACACACACACAATATACATTCTATATACTCGGCTATTCATGGAGGTGGAAACCACCAAAACGGGGGTTTGACTAAGGCAAAACCCTATATAACCACCCCAAAACCCCATTTTTAGATATTTTTAGGTGCAGGACAGAGGATCTGAGGCTAGATCTGGATGCCCTTTTCAGATTTCTTTCAGACTATGCGAACAGGGATGCTTTCGGAGTTGAGCAGATTGAGTTGGAAAAAGTGGTATAGGGTTGACCTTTTTCATAAGACGACATCAGAATGGAAAAAGATTTCTGGGTTTTGTTTGTCTCTCTGTTCTGGTTCGGTATCAACTATCAGCATCTCTCGAAACAATCTATAGAACTAAGAAATGATTTTTTCCAGATCTGCTATGTCATGAGGTAGGCATCTTATCACATTTTTCTTTACATGCTCTTTCCCATCCTTTTGATCAATATAATTAAACATAATATTCTAAATTTGGACATAGGATTTCCCTTCATTATAAAAATCTTATCTAGGAGATCTAGGGCATTCAAACTGCCTCCAAATTTAGATCTTATAGACCTAAGTGTCAAATGCAGATAATCCTAAATTTGCATTAATCATACATTATATTTAATTCTTAAATATCAATCAATTGGCTAAATAAAGCCCCATGATTCAATTAATTTAATTATAAAGTCATAGCACTTTAATTAAATTAAATTCACCCCTTTTAACTAAAACACATAAAAAGGAATTAAATAATATTTAATTATTAAATAAATATCCTCATTTCAATAATTGGATTTAATTATTTAAATAATTGAGAAAAAAACATTTATGAGGTCATATTCTATCTATTTAATTAAATATTCTCTCAAAAATCTTCTCTCCTATTCACAAATAGAAACTTTGAATTAACTATGCTTTAAAGAGAAAGAAAACAGTTAAAACCAAAAAGAAAACAATTCATTGTTTTCTTTTAAAGAAAACTTGCTAATCTGAATTGGCTTTTTTATCTATTTTAATTCAAAAGGAAACTTTCTATTTGTAGCAGACTCTCAGTCTATAAAAGAACTTCTATTTCTCATTCAAGGACATGCATTGTTAGAATAACGAATTGCTGCTGCATTTTATAGTTCATAATCTCATTTGCATTAAGCTCTCATTTTGCAATAGATTAGTTTCATTTTCTTAGATTAATCACATTCAACTCATGTCATAGTTTAATCTCATTTAGATTAATCTTGCATCTTTCACTCTTAGATTAATCTTGCATTGCATTGCATTCATGGAGAAAAATATTCCATTCTTGGATTGGTCTAGGTTGTGAGACTCTCGTTCTGAGAGCCATTCAAAACATCGTCTGGATAGGAGGCAACATGTCGAATCATATAGGCATGCAGGATGAATAAATCATATTAATTTATATATGTGGCTGATGAATAAGGACTATGTTGAAGTGTATGGTTGAATAAGAAGACCACATTTAACATATACATTTGTGGCGCCCACCGTGGGGCCAGAAAATCAGTTTTTGGCCTCATTTTATTGCACTTATTTTCATTTTGTGCTATGTCCATACGTCTCTATCAGAGATTTCGTGCAGAATTTCACAACATCTTGTGTGAACTTTCTAGTTCTTCATGGGATTATCTATATTTCTTCACGTGAGACTACAAGAATCGTTGCATGAACTTTGATACTAGAGACCTTTATTTGATATTTCTTATCTCAAATTTTTCTAACCATTTCATGTTTCCTAACTTCTATGTTTCTCTTATTTTATTTTTGGAACAGGTTAATGCTGGTTTGTAGGATGCTGAGAATGAAGAAAGTAATTACAAACTACTAACATATTTACTGTAGGGTGCTTGTCGAAGACCTTGCGTGTTTTCACAAAAATCTCATGTCTATTTTTAGTAATTATAAAATGCTTCAGCTTGGTGCTTAAAATGAATCATTGTCTTGTGTTCTTGAAGTGTTTTCTACTTTGTAATTCCAAATAACTATATGAACGTATCCTCTCCCCTTGCCTTTACAGATCTTGGGTGTAAGAGAAATTCCTATGAGTCTTCTAGAGTGGTTACCTTCCAAGTGCTTTAATAGAGCCAGTGAGAGTGGATTTCTCAACTGGTAATAAGCTAAAGCCAAGCCCTTCTGAACTGGTATATAAAAAATGCCATTGTGATTATTCTCACAATGGGAAGGTGTGAATTCGTTGTGGCAACCAAAATCTCCTCCAATACTGTAGTGGTGCGTTAAATTCCCTACATTGTTATGGTGAAAACCTTGCTTTGAAAGGATTGGGAGAGCCCCCTTTATTGGGAAAATTACTTGATAAAAACCACTTGAATGGATGTCCTTACTAAAAAAATTTGTTATAGTATCCAAAATCCCTCTATCTATTGGCACGGAAGGTCAGAGACTGACTAAGATGTCCCACACTTTCACGGCTCTTAGTAGAAACAACAGTCCTTTGGGAAGAAATTCTCTTGGGATTCAAAGCTTGGTGTGCC
This sequence comes from Thuja plicata, assembly GCA_018584345.1. Lineage (NCBI taxonomy): Eukaryota > Viridiplantae > Streptophyta > Pinopsida > Cupressales > Cupressaceae > Thuja > Thuja plicata. The sequence goes on along the minus strand of MU226526.1, from coordinate 621,996 downwards.
TAAGAAGTGAGTGCACATATAAGGAGGAGCCCGTGCCTCCAAGCTTCTAAGTTGTCCGCTATGAGTAGGCATGGCTGAACTTTGGTTCAAGTGGGAATTTAACAGATACTACCTTGGCTCACCTAGGATTGTGATGTGTCTGTTCTGTTACTACAAACATTCTACTTAATGTGTTTTGCATGGGCGTATTATTTAAACAATCAAAACAAACATCAAAACACACAACTTGTCAAATTCAAACATGACCAAAACAATCTGTAACTTAAACTTTCTTTCAGAACACAACATAATCTATCTTGAAAAATATAATTTGGTCCTAACTGTCTAATTCTATAGAATTCTGCCTATTTCACTGCAGAATCTCACGCGATATTCTGCCATGTTTGCATAATTCTCTGAGAAACTTTGTGAAACACACTGTCAATCATCGCCCGATATTTTGCAAATCTGCTACTATTTATTCACTAGTCTGTCACCTTTTTCTATGATTTTTTGTGTTGGACTTCAACATCTCGCTTGAGCATGTGAGAATATTCACGTGGGAAAGTACTTTGCATGAGTCAGTATCATTTTGTTAAAATAGTGAGCTATTTCCTGTCTGTCTAGCATACCTCTACTAAATCTGGTTCTTATTCTGGGTCTGTTTATCTGCCTTCTATCTACACACAGTCTGAAAATGGATTTCTTGGGTTGAGAATTACGTGATTCTCGCTTAAACTTGTCTCATCTCATATCTTTTGTTCTCTTTCTACTGTGTCATCATATCTTGCATTGCAATAGTCACCTCTCGGCTGATCTAGCCTTACCTTTTGACAATTCACACCGGATATACCTCACCCTTTTGGAACTTTGTGTATTTACCTTGAGATAGTTTCAAGCATGATCCTAGTTCACATTCCTTGTATCATTTTTGTCTACGACTAGTACAACTCGAAGTGGCAAAACAATCCGTTCATGTGTCCCTAAACAAGGTAGAGGTAGACCCATTAACCAAGCAGAAAGTTGTTCAAAAATTTTCACACAGTCTGAGTGTAGTGGGGAATCCTCGCATCCCCCTTACGTCAAATGATCATTTCTAGTGTTTTTTAGTCAGGTTCGAAACCCTTAGTTTGAAGAATATACAAATTCTAAAGATTTATTTCCTGAACTTGACACTAGTAAAACAACAAGAGCTCCCATAGGTACTACACCTCTGGACACTCAACCTCCTTGTATCAAATATTTACACACTGAACACTCGCATTCTAGTAAGATGGTAGATCATGACAAATCAGGTGAACATAGTAGAGATGATCTCTCTAAAACAAGGGGTAAATTCCATTATCAAGACGCCCCTAATGAAGAGGAGACAGATATAACCCAAGCAGATATCGAAGGTGCTCATGCCAATATAAATTTTTTCAAGATGATGGAAATTATCCTAGCTGAGGAAAAAGAGAAATATCTTCTCAAACTAGCCAATCAAGGGGCTAAGTTACCCTCCAACTACAATGTAGAGATGCTTGTCACTAAAGAGGAAGAAACTAAAAACTCCAAGTTATAAAAACAAGTTCAAAGTATGCAAGAACAAATTATTCAACTCATGAAGGATAAAGAAAAACCCGCTACACAGTTCACGCTGCAAAGAATTTTTCCATTCCTATTTGATAAGAGTCTACGCATGCCTCCTTTTCCTAAAGGAGTTGAACTTCCCAAGAATAATAAATACTTGGGTACCTCTCAGCCCCAGGATCATTTGAGAGAGTTTGACACTCTCTCTATGGGGTTCACACATGATCATACCTACCTCATGCATCTCTTCCCATGTAGTTTGGGAGGGTTACCTATGGTGTGGTTCTCTAGGCTACCAACTGGCATCAAAACTTTTGACAAAATTGCCAATTTGTTTCTGTAACACTATTCCCACAACATCAAACACCTAGTTCACATATGAGATATTTGCAACTTGAAATAAAATCATGGGGAATCTTTCTTGACATTTCTCTAGAAATAGAAACAACTTTATACTAGATATTCTCACAAAATACTCGAATATGAAAAGTTGGACTTTTTTTTAGACAATCTTCTTCCCAACTTTGTGTATCAAGTATAGCTACAAGGTCCTTTAACCTTTGATGATATGATTAAGAAACCTATGAGGATTGAGATGTTTATGGTCAATAAAGGAGAATTGACCTTACACAAGGAAAATAAATAAGGGTCTTCTTCCTCAAGCAAAGATAAATCAAAATTTCCCAACAAAAACCAGAATGTTGTGAATGATGGAATTGTAGACAATGTGACTCCCAAGCCCTCAAAATCTTATTTTAATCTCACTACCACTATGCAGGCAGCCAAAGCCACTAAACAGGTTGCGGCAAAATCCAAACTGAGTACTTCGCATTTTTCTAGATCTAAACCCTGGGCTCCTCAACCCAGACATGATTTCACTTCTTTAGGAGAACCTCTTGATGCAGTTCACAGGAATCTCTTGGACAACTGTTTATTCACTCCTCTCGATAAATTTCATCCTTTTGATCTAAAACCTTGACCATCTTGGTGGAATGAATCCACATATTGTGATTACCATTAGAACAAGGGTCACAAGATAGCTACCTGCATTCAATTATGACACAAGATCTAGGACCTTATTGATAGTGAGGTTATTACTGTGGGAGGCCACAACAAGAACTCAGACCACCATGCTTTCAAAGACCCATTTCCTCCTCATGGGAAAGGTGAGTCATCCAAAGGCAAGAATACTAATGCCAAGGTCAACTATACATACACCAATAGCGACAATGTCATTAATATGGTTGAACCTCTTGATATTGAATACTGTAACATTGTCATTCTCAAGGGAAGGGAAGATACTCCCAATCCCAAAACTCCTTTCATCTTGCAAGGGTCTGTGCCTCAGCCATCCAAACAAGAATAGTCCCATGTTAGTGCAAACGCTGTTACTCAATCTTGTGCTAAGATCATTCTCAAAGGCCTTGAGCCTTCTACATCTGCACCAACACAACCTACAGACAAAGCTACTATTGGCTCTACCAACAAGAATCTAAAATTGAGTTCCTCGTCTAATGCTACCAATTACAACATACTAGATCAATTACAACATACTCACGCTCAGATCAACATCTTTGAGCTACTAAAAATCTCCCCTACTCACAGGGATATCCTTGACAAAGCCCTCATTAAGGAAAATGTCCCAAAAGATCTCGATCTTGATCGGTTTCAATCCATGGTAGGTAACTTGACCTCCTCTCATTACTTGTCTTTCTCTGAGGAAGATGACTATTCTTTGAGTCATCCACATAATAACCCCTTACACATTGAATTCATGATTGGCCCAAAGCGCATTCACCGTGTTCTCATAGATAACGACACTGGCCTCAACATTTGCTTTGCTAGCTTCCTTACTGAGTTAGGCTACGGAGAAGATTGCATAGATGCCCACAAAAAGATTACTATTAATGCCTATGATGAAGAAGATCAAAAATCTAAGGGGCTAGTTGTGTTACCAATCAGATTTGGCCCTATTGAAAGGGATGTTATTTGTAAAGTGCTTGACATTCCTTTGGCATACAATTTTCTATTGGGAAGGACATGGATCCGCAAAATGCAGGTTGTCCCTTCAACATACCATTAGTGCATTAAGTTCCCATTCCAAGGATCTAAAGTGACTTTACCTACTAATACACACTATGATTACAACACACTCACAAAATCTATTGACCTCTTTGTGCCCACCAATAGAGAGACTACTGAGTTCTTTGAGACTAAACTAAAGAAAATGGAAAAGGGTCTGACACTCAAGGAAAATGACATGGGAGGATATCAGATTGAACCCATGCTATCTATTACATTTCTGCCTTTGTCTCCACATTCTTATGGGAGACCTTCTAAGAACACTAAACCTTCTATAGCTCCTCCTCAAACAAAATATGGTGGTACCTTTGAACAGGCCATGATACCATTACAAGAACAAGCTGAAAACAAGGCTATCAAAGCTTGGATCTATAAAGAGGAGGGCACATCTGAATAAACCACTACACCTTGTGACATAAAACATGAACAATATGGCAAGGGTCTGACAATTATACAACACTTTGGCTACAAAGGGAATGGTCCTATAGGTGTGAATCATAAAGGATTTCTTGCACTACTTGAAGCTATTGGTCGATGAACATGTGACTCTACAGGTATAGGCTTCAAGAAGCTCACATTTCAACTAGGGATAAATGAATTTTTACCTCAAACAGATCAACAACCAACACTTAAAGGTACATCTAAAACTAAAGAGTCTGAAGATAGCTCTGAGGAGGACTGCTTCCCTTATCCCATTCCTCCAGATCTGGCAGCATTCTTTGCTGAGCAAGATGATTTTATACCACATGTCAGTATAGTTGAGACTAAAAATGACTCTAATGAAACCACTTCACTTGCTCCATTAACCTATGAGCAGTGGAAAGAAATTCAAACTGTAAATCCAGGTCATCAGGGTGATTTGTACATACCACCACACTTCCAAGAGCAATTTGAACAAGAGAAAACCCAATCACTTCTCACTAAAAAAGAAGCAGATAATGCTACAAGCACTGATGAGGTACCTAGATGAAAAGGTTCTCATCTAACCATAGCAGAGGTTTTAGGAATAACTCATCCAACCTAGGGACAAAGGGTTTCTTTCACTCATGTTCTTGATATGACCCGTAATGATGAAATAGACTCTCATGAGTATGAGTTTGACAATTTTTCATATGCCACCTATGACAAGGATATAGATATAGTACACACATATGAAAACCTTCTCAAAGTAGGTGAAGGGTCTAGTGTAAGGTCAAACGAGTCTAATTCCATCAATGTTAAAGTTTCATCTACTACGGTCGCTAGGGGTCAAAGGAATTGGACTATACCTTTGGATGAGATTGCTCTAGGTCTCGACTTGCTAGTCCATGCTTTCAATGATTATACCAGAAAATAACTTGAACCCGTCTCTTCTCTTTCACTCTGCCATATTGAGCTCATAGACTAGAACTCTCCCTCCCCATCTAATGAAGTCCTTACATTCCAGAATGACTATGCTATTTCTTGTTACCTCAATGCTGTTGAATCTATAACATCCTCCACTAGTGAAGATAGTGTCAACATGACTGAGGCTGATATCAAGTATCTCAGTCACAAAATCAAAAGAAGAAAAAATAGGCACTCTGATGGTGAAAACCATATTGTGGCAGTGTTAGAGCCTAAAAAAGTCAAAATAAAGGACGTATCTAAGGGTGAAAACCTTTCTAAGGCACCCAATGATGAGATACTTGATATGCTTCCGAGTCATTTCTAGGAACAATCATCTATTATTATTGAGCCATCACAACCATTCAACTTGGGTATAGAAGCTAAACCTCAGATTATTCATTTGGCACAATCATTATCTGAGGTAGAAAGAGAGGAATTCATTACATTCTTTCAGAGCAAAAAGATAAACTTTGCATGGAAATATTTAGACATGCCAGGATTAGACCCTAATCTAATCATGCATCGTTTGTCCATTGCACCAGATGTCAAGGTTGTCAAACAAAAACTTTGGAAAATGCATCCGCATGTGGCTCTACTTGTCAAAGATGAATTGGAGAAACTTCTCAAGGCAGTATTTATCAGAGCAATTAACTATGTAGAATGGATATCTAACTTTGTTCTAGTGTCAAAACATGACAAATCTATTTGAGTCTACATAGACTTCAGAGACTTAAATAAGGCATGTCCTAAGGATGACTTTCCATTTCCCAATATTGATATGATTGTAGACATGACAACAGGATATGAAATGTACTCACTCATGGACAGTTTCTCTAGCTACAACTAGATAAAGATCCTGCCAGAAGACTAAGAGAAAACTACTTTCACATGTGCATGGGGCACTTTTTGTTGGAACATCATGCCTTTTGGACTCAAGAATGCTGGTGCTACATATCAGAGGGCTGTTAGCACTATATTTCATGAAATGATGCATAAAACAATAAAAGATTATGTTTATGACACCCTAGCTAAGAGCATGCAACAAAAGAAACACCTTGTGGATATAGGTCCTATACTAGATCGCATGGAACAGTTCAGTGTGTGGCTCAATCCTAAAAAATGTGCATTCAGTGTAACATCGAGAAAACTGCTTAGTTATATAATCTTTGCAAAAGGCATAGAAGTGGATCTTGAGAAAGTCCAATCTATCATGGAAATTCCACCACCAAAGAATATCAGGCAAATGAGAGGACTTCAAGGCCGATTAGAGTCTATCTAGCGCTTCATCTCACAATTGGCGGACAAGTCACAACCACTCACCAAGACTTTTCACAAAGGTGTGGCCTACCAATGGAACAAAGAATGTGATGAGGGGTTCACACAAATCAAACAATATCTTGCAAAACCACCAATATTGATGCCTCCTATTCATGGGAAGTTGCTCATACTTTACATCTCTGCTACAGATACATCATTGGGTGTCCTATTAGCTCAAGAAGGTTAGAACAACAAAGAAAGGACTATCTACTACATTAATAGAACTATGGTCTCATATGAAACAAACTATTCTATTATAGAGAAGGCTTGCCTCGTAGTGGTATTTTATTCACAAAAACTACGACACTACATGCTGGCTCATACTACACACCTTATTGCTAAGATTGATCCTCTAAAATATTTTCTTAGTAAAGCTACCCTCACAGGTAGAATAGCCAAGTGGGTCATGCTTCTCAGTGAATTTGATATTGAGTATGTAGAAAGAAAAGCCATCAAGGGGAAAGCAATTGCAGATCAATTAGTGGAAGCACCTCTAGTAGATCATCAACCATTGAATATTGAATTTCCAAATGAGTCCATATTACTTCTCATGCATCGATCTTGGACTATGTTCTTTGATGGTTCATTTACCCAACAGGGGTCAGATGCTGGAATACTGTTCATCACACCTCAAAGGTACTCTTTACCAAAAGCATGTACAAGATGTTGTTTCCCTATACAAATAACATCGCTGATTACAAAGCCTTCATCAATGGTATGAAGATTGCACTTGAGTGGCAAGTGGACGAACTCAATGTCCTTGGAGATTCACAATTAGTCTTCAATCAAGTAAATGATATCTATGAAGACAAAAGATAACAAGGTGGTGCCTTATAAATAGTTGGTTTATGACCTCAAAAAGTATTTTTCTCACATCACATTTCAACGGGTTCCAAGGGCAGACAATAAAGTGGCTGATGCCATGGGTACTCTTGCTTCCATGCTACAGATACCATAAAATGACTTCTAACATGAATTCCTAGTGGAGACGTTATGCTACCCAGCCTATGATTCCCCTGACTCTCGGATGATTTTTTCTGTCATTGGACATGATTCATCCTACTACCATCATATTTATTCCTACCTTCTGTTATGCCCTGCATCCCCATCCCTACATTTTGTGTACAAAATGTTGGGTCCCCCTTTTTGCTTTTGTTTTGTTTTCCTTGCGGCTTTTGCCTTGTCTCTTTCTTTTAATTTTGTTTTCTTTCTTCAGGGTTTTCTTCCCCTGGTGTGTGTTGTTTCTTGGTTTGGTTTTCTCCTCCGGGATCCCAGATCCTGGAGGTTGTCTTTTGTTGGGAAGCCAGACTCCGGACTCTGCGATTCTTTGCTATGATATTCTTAAGTCTTAAGAACATCATCGTAAGGAATCCCCGAGCCTGGAGTCCGGAGGTTGCGCTTAACCTAAAATCTCCGGAAGGAGAAGGATTTCTTTTACCGCGGGTATAAATAGACTTACCTATCATTTTCACACTTACCATGATTAAAATCTTTGAGCACTTAGAGAAAAATAGAGCGATTCCAAAGCGATTAGCAGAGCATTTGCAGAGAATTTGAAATAATCAAAGCTTAACACCTTCTGCTATTCTCAGACATATGCGAGTGCTTCATGGTAGTGATCTTGGCAGCCTAACGACCTAAGCTGTTGTAGAGTTCTCTCGATAATCCCTCCCTCCACCTTCTACATTTTCAGGTTGGTGTTTCTCCTTTCCTTCTCTCTGTTTTTCTTTCATTTTCTGGTTTTCGTTGGGTTTTCCTGGTTTGTTTTGTTTTGCTTTGTTTCTCTGTCATGTCTATTCTTTTGGTCTCTGGTCTTCGCCACCCATTGGTGGGTTGGCTCTGCCAGAAGGTTTCCGCCTTTTGTGCAGAGGTTGTTTGTCTGTAAATAGCGTGTACATAATGTAAATGATTGTATATATTTGTTTCTGCCTTGTCTGGTTTCCCCGCGGGAGTCGCCCCATGTGTATAATCATGTATATATGTACATATCTACAAATAGCCCTTATATATCCCCTCCATTCCATATATATATATCCTTCAACTCTATGTGTATCCTTCCGGGTGGCTTGACAAGCTGGTCGAGTCTCCCTTCCTACTAGTTCTTCGCCTTCAAGCTTGCTTCGAGGCAGAAAACCACCCGTTTGAAACTTGGCTCTCGACCGGTTTCAAATAGGTGGTTTTCTCTCTCCTCCATCAAGGCTGTCAGAGCCTCATTTATTTCCCATGCGCGTAATTACTTCCAACCAAGTGGCTTTCCCTGTTCGCGCGTTCGGCCAGTCAGCTCTATCACCAGTGCCATCACATCTATTCAATGCCAACACACATGGCGTCCATGTGGACATGCCTTCACTTTCTTCTTTTCTAACGGTCATTTCTCCAGGCTTCGGGTCTCCTTCCACCGTCCACCCCATGTCTCCGACAAATGTGATAAAAATTCCCAGACCCGGAGATGTGATGAAATTCCTAAGTTAACAATGTGTTTTGCTTTTTGGATGTGTAAGACTAACTTTTCAGGAAAAGAAAATGACGCGGTGGTAAGTTCTCCTGGAGTAATTATTTTATTTTGATAAAGTATTTTGACAGTCACTTTGTCTCATAGGTCCAGACTTCATCTTCCAACCATGTCTGAAGCATCCGCATCATCTCCTCCCAGAAGCCCAAAATTACTAACCACTACTGAGACCAGGGCAACGGCAAAGTCAAAGATAGAGAAGGCCCTGGCAAAGCTGCCCCTCACTATGAAGTTTATACAAGACAATGAGATTGTGGGCTCAAAGGCTGAGTGAAAGGTGAAACTAATGACCGACACCAGTGTCAGAACTTGGGTAGAAATGCAGGCCCTGTAAAGATAATGCACATCCAGCGACAGGCTGGAGACCAACTTGCAATAAACATCAGAGGTTCCAGGATCCTCTGGGAAGCTTGCTTCCCATGCTCTATGTAGTCTCTGGAGCTTGTTCTAGCATTGGCGGCCAACTACAACTCTTCTATCCGAGCCGTCATGCTCGCAGCCGTAGAGCCCATGGGATTCCCCACTCCACTAGTGTCCCTGGACCCAGTCACTATCCAAGCAGGCCTGGGTAGCCCACAATTTCCCTAGGCCACGGTGGTCGCAAGGATAGATGCCTTGAAACAATTCACTGAATTGGAGGATGCCGCCTGGATATACATAAACATCAACTGGCTCAAGGTCCCGAAGAGGGACCCAAAGAGAATGAAGATTGATATCCCCCGCTCTGAATTCAAGGAGAGCATCTAGATGGGGATGATAGCATTGGCCCAGGTATTTGGGAAACCCTTCGCCCAAGAATTTACAAAGTGGATGTACTATTTCCTACTAGGCATCTCCACTAACAAAGAATTCTTCGACTGGGCGACAATTATCTCCAATCATGTCAACTCCCAGTTCCTGCAGCTGAACAAGAAGAAGTTCTACATGACTTCTTATGTTTTCTGGGCTTTGGCCCAATAGAGGCCCCACTCGAATGGCCTTCTTACAGACAGCATTCTCAGGATTGGCCCGGAACAAAAAGCACTGTGGGACCATTTCCCACAGATCCAATAGGAGGCCAGCTTCCCCAATTACTATCGGGTAAACAATTCCTTCGTTTACTACCATCTGCTCACGCCCACCCGGGATGCCAGATACCGCCTGTCCACTGAGGCGATGAAATTGGTTAGTAGTTATGGGCACTACTATATCCAATTCCAGTAGCATACATACATTAGGGTTGCTGGCTTCTCTGGAAAACCCTACTTGTTGCCCAAGTATTGCGGGGACAAGATCATGCTGCTGGAATAATGCAGACAAATGATGGAGCTACATACCTTCTTGGCCCACAAGAAGCTCCCAAACGTCTCATTCCCAATCTCCTATGGGAACTACACCTGCAGTCTGGCCGCTGCAAAGGAGGCAGACAACGAGTTAAAAAGATGTAACTTGCAGGAATTTTATCTGGCGCAGAGAAATTTTGATCCACATAGCAGAATTACAATGGCATTGCCCCGGGCTTTGGAGCCTCATCACGTACACATGGAGGATTTCTGGGCTGATTTCCAGGATGACATTGATGTACACAGCCGGCATTATATTAAGCTAATAGTCGGGATGATACAATAACTAAAGCTCTGGAGGTTCCTGACGGGTTTCTCAGACACCGCCCCCACCATAGATCCCCAGTACCAAGAGAAGTGGATTGATAAAATAGCATTGCCGGAAATAAATTGGGCCACCCAGGAAGAGCACACAATTGAGGACTTCACTCAGAGAGTAGTCGAGAAAAGGCATGCCTATTTTAAAAGGGTGTGCCCCGGGAGTGTGTACCAGGCTTCCCGACCGGCACCAAAAGCAACGCCACGGCCGGTGTTGAAGTTGACCTCGGGGGCCGGAACTTCTTCACAAGACAGGACTTCTACACAAGGCGCAGACAAAGGAAAAGGGATAGATACGACTTCTCCCACGCAGAAAGTCACCATTCAAGAGTAGATTAAGAAATCTGTGGCCGCCTCCTAGAAAATGAGGGAGCAGTTGATAATGACGCTGGCCACTCCCCCGCTCATGTCCGGACCATTTCACCCCTCTTCCTCCCCGTCGCTGGCAGCCTTAATGATGAAGGTGACTGGGGTAGATCCCACGGAGGCAGTAGTAATAGCTGATGCGGGGTCGCCTCTAGTCACCTGGAGGAAGAGAAAGCACATCCAGTAGCCAAAGGTAGAACCAGCGCCTAAGGTATCCCTCCCCAAGGAAGTAGAGATTCTTTCTTCCAGTTCCCCAGAATTGGAGAAAGAAACAGAACAGGCGGAGGCCCCAGCCAGTCCCCCTCCGGAGGAGGAGTTTTATCTATTTGCAGCCGATGAGTTCAGAAACCTGCGAGGGGGCGATACACAAATGGAGACTGAAGTCCCATAAAAAGAGCAGGGGGCTATAGACTTAGAAGAATTGGAACTAGAAGCTGCAGATCAAGAAGAGTAGCAGATAGAAGAGCTAAGACTGAAGATTGCCTCTAGGGCCCCAGAAACACAAGGTCAGGGAGTGGACCAATAGTAAATAATTGAACAAAAGGCATCCATTGGGGAACCCAGACCCAGACCTTCAGGAGCAACCGTAACCCCAACCACCGCGTTCCAAAGGCCACTCCCAGGGGAAACCTTTGGGCAGGTAATCACAGCGGCCCAAACTCTGAATCTTTGCCCGATACCTCCCCTATTGCCAACAGATGAAGAAGAGGAGCAGATCGAAGAGGAAATTCTTGAGTTAGCTGACCAAGGTCTAGACACACCAATTAACATCCGGGACTAGGCTGAGGAAATGGAAATTGAGGAGATTGCTGCAGAAGAAGTACCGGTAGGGAGAGGAATAGAGGAAGTACATGCTAAAAAGGAGTAGCCACCACCGGATACTAGGAGAGGATCTGAAGAAAAAACTTTGGCAGGAAGGCCGCCCCTCCCACCTCCATGGCTGGCAGAAAGAAGAAAAAGAAAAGCCCAATCCGCTCCGGCAGTCCCTATCTCCCTGGCCAAAATGATGGCCTTAGCTCAGGCCCTGCCAAAAGTGAAGAAGGCCCAGATAGTTCACACCTTGTGAACCGGGCGCGGAAGAGAAATAGTTGCAGTAGTGGCAATGCCTCCCCCAGACACCGATGAAGCAACCGCAGACCTCGCAGATTATAGTATTGCAGAGGTGTCCTTGGGAAAGAGAGGAAAGCAGGGTGAAGTAGACCTGCTAAAGGAAGCAGCAAGGGCAGTAGAGGCCCCATATGAGAAAGAGGCCCAGAGGCTCAAGGCAGAAAAGGAGAAGAATGCAAACCTTATTGGGTTGCTAACTGAGCTGGCCAGACCCATCAACGCCGCCCCTCCGCAGGCCTCAACATCAGAAGAATTACCGCAGAGTGACATAGACTCCCTACGGGTAATGAAAAAGAAGGCCCAAGCAGCAGATGAATGGGTCGCTCTACAAATAGGAAACACCTAACATTTCATAGCGTCCACTCTCTCAGATTTATTTATGGCCCGACAGGTTATTCACCAGGCAGAAGCACTGATTGATCAATGGGAGAGTGACGCAGAAAATTACCAGGCGTGGAAAGTAGAGCTCGAAGAGCTCCTCACCTTGGGGGAAGATATAATTTCTGAATCTAGAATTCTGGGTGAGGAATCATTTGATTTCGTAAGGGCTCAGTACTCCAGACTAGACCTCACATTGGAGGTAACCAAGCAACTGGTAGAGTCCCTACAGGAAAAGGTAAATATGGTGAAGTATTCTTCTAATTTGTACAAGTCATTTGTAATAAAAGCTTCCGGGGTTGATCCCCTTAGTACAAATACTTATACCCCGGAGGAGTCAGTATTGGGGAATTTTGATGAAATGATGGCATCTCAGTTGTTGGTTGTATTTCCTTTTTTTGCTGCTTCACCTTGTTCCTTGTCTTGCCCTCTGCAAAATTTTTAGGTTCTCATGTTTAAAACCTTGCTAAAACCCTGAAAAAATCCTAATTATTCAAGTGTTAAATGATGCATTGAAACCCTAGGTCATTTCTTATGTTTCATCGTTACTTTTTCATTCACTTAAGGCATGTGCTTTAAGTTATGTCGCCTCATCGTGTTACCCAGGGTGAATATTCCAAATGCTCTCCCGACTCTGCTTTTCCTTTGTGTCGCGTAGTCTCCTTACAAAACAGAATATTCCTTAAGCATTCTGAGACTTCGTGATTTCTTACAGTCGGGTAGTTGCATGATTTTCACATCATAAGCTTTATAAAATGGGACCCACTACTCAGTCGGGTGATCGTGAGAGAAGTCAAATAGTCAAAGCAATTCTCAGACTTCACGATAAATTCATGTCACGTGGTCACCAGATCAGGTCAAGGTTCACGGTTAAGTTTTTCTTCAGTCGTGTGGTCTCAAAACAGAATGGCCGTAAAGAGATAACAGTCCCAATCCCGCGACTAACTATTTGATGCTGGTAATTTTACTCAGTCGGGATGTAGCCAGAACAGGGCGATGACTCAGCTCTTCAGTATGCTTTAAGTGGACAAAGGAATGAATCACATCTGTCATAAAGTAAGTGGTATTCAGGAGGTTGCCAGAAGTGAGAAATGGATTGAGCGACAAGGAGACTAAGGTATTGTTTCCTTCAGTCGTGAAGTCTCCAAAAGATTTAAGGGTATGTCTGATCATTCAGTGATTAAACAATAGCCATCTGATGGAAAAGTCAGATGATCCAACGGCAGTCGCGAAGTCTGGAAAGAAAAGTGCCCTAAGGAAAAGGTCCTCCCAACTTGGTGATTAGGGTATGTCGCAAAGTCACTATAAACAGTGAAGAGGCACTTGCAATATGTTAAGGTAAAGTTAAAGTTATCCCCCAACTGGGCGACTAAGGCTTATCGCGTGGTCTTGAAATAGAAGAAGAGCATCCGACGATTAAATGACAGCTGTCCGATGAAAGAATTAGATAATCCTACGGTGGTCACACAGTCAAAATAGAAAAGTGTCCCAAGGAAAGGTTCTCCCAACTGCGCGATGAGATGAAAACAAAGAGTAATCGTGCACTTGCGAGCTGTTTGTGCTGAGCTGAGTTTTGTGTGCGACTTGGCGAGTGCAGTATCCTAAGGATATAACTTGCACAGTCGTGATGTCTTGTGAAAAGAAAGCTGTGGCTTTGCAACCCAGCGACAAAGGAATTGTTCAAAGGCTTTGCTCACTCGCTGATGTTTCTAGGAAATGAAAAAATAACTCGCAGGGATGCGACAAGCTAAAAGATGAAATATGTCGCGCAGTCGCTAGTAAATAAAGAGTAGCTCGCGATCAAGCGACTAAGGAAAAGTGATGTAAGTCGCTCATTTGCACAAAATATGAAAATGGAGTGCTAAGTGCTGCGACTAAGTGACCAAAGAGATAACCGTAAAAGGTAAAAGAACGGCTAGTCGCTAGGTCGGGAAAAGAATGATGAGTTAAAGTTAACTCCTCGCGACTTTGATTTTAGCATTGTCGCAAGATCGCCAGATGGACTTAGGTTAGCCAGGGTAAAGAAGATACATTGTCGCCAGGTCTGGAGACTAAACCATGGTTAAGAATAGGGGCTTGCGACAAAGAGACTTAACACAGTCGCAAGGTCGCTTGATCACGAGATCTAAAAGCGGCGGCAACTTGTTGACATGACAGAACAAATCACTCGGCAACCAATCAAAGGTTATAATTTTGATTACTGCGCACAAAAGGTAGCTGAGATGTATGACAGAGGATGAATCAAAAGATGACATGTCAGCTGTCTTAAAAGGTTTATGATTGTGCCAAGGATCCATATTTGAAAATTTGATTTCCTATCAACTTCGTGCAACTACGGCTAGGTTTTTCAAAGTTTCACGGTATGGCAACTTAATGGCAGCTTAATGGAAAAATTGACATTTCCAGATTATGAGCCATGTACTCTGAATCACATGGCTATAAATAGATGATAGTGCATTCATTCTTGTTCACCGAGTTTTCAAATTTTAGAGCTAAGTTTCTTATCTTCAGTAAGAAGTGACATTTAGAGCAGTTGTAGTGTTTTCAAGGTGATTAGAAATTTCTACAGTCGCAGAGGATTGTGCTCAAAGAAAATAGCTGATATTGGAGATTACATTTGTTTCAATATCGGTTCAAACAAGGAAATTTATGTGTTGCAAAGATGAGTAGAGCTATGAGCATCGCTTCTACAAGTGGAGGCAGTGGAGAGGAGCAGAAAGGAAAACCTAGCTTCTCAGATGAATTTCTCCATCTTTTGCCAGGTTCAACACAAAACAGGAAGGTTGATGCAGGTGTGTTTAAGGATGAGTTTGTGGATATCAGAGATGCTGCAACCCCGGGCACAACAGGTTACTCTCTATTCACATAATTTTATAAAAATTATGATAAGCCTATCCCTATTTCAAACCCTTGGACATGTGGTCTGGGTAGGTTATTAGTGCCTGATGTGTTCTTAGATGTTGATCTATTTCTTGACCTGGCAAATCACTATGATGCCCTTACAAAGACCATCAAAAGAGATGATGGCATTTCTTTGTTGATATTAAACACAAACTTTTTCATGCAAGCCTTTGGCTTATTCAGCACCATGTCTAAGAGAATTGACATGACTGGGCAGGAAAAGAGATATAGTGCTAAGCCTGGTGTTGCAAAGGGCTTGTTGCAGAAGCACATGCCAAGGGAATTAAGAGATCATTTAGTTCCTAAGCCTGAACCATATCCTTATTATTACAAGGACCTATATTTTTATATCAAGTACAATGCTTATGCCCTTTGCAGAGTATTAGGGATAGATGGAGATGCTGAAAGAATAGGTCATGGCATCTTGATGATGGTTTTAGACCTGCAGGAGGTGCATTCAAGCACTAGTTATGATTATATTCAGCATATAATCGATGAGATGCATGAGGGTTTTGTTGCAACACAGAAGAAGTTAAAAAACCCTAAGAAGAAGGAGCCAAAATTCTTGCATTATTCAGTCCTGATGCACCTTCTCCTGTATTATAATTTTTCCATCATGGATCCCCACAATTTATCCCCTCAAAGATTCTATCAAGCACAACCAAATCCTATCCAATTCTGGGTTAGGGTTTGGAACTTTACTTCCAGAGATTGTGATTTCTGTGCGTTCCAAAATTGGATTATGTATCCAATTATAAAGAGTTTGGGAATAAGCAGGACCATAATTCCTTTGAAGGTCATACAACTACTTAGGCCTTGTGAATATTTAGAAAATTGGCCTAGAAACCATAACTTGGGTGACTTCTTTTTGGAAGAAAACTTCACCATATTCAGAGTATATGGGTGCATCCACCTACCCCATATTTTGCCTTATCATGTACCTATGAGAGTTGCTGCTATGGAATTTATCTGGCAGCTGATGTTAACTGATAATGAACATTTTGCACCACATAAGAAAGGGACTATAACCCCTAGGCAATTCAGAATTGCAAATTTTACAATTGGTAAAAATGCCATGGATGAAGTAAGTCAATGGTTGGAAAAGTTCAGAATGGGGATAGCCCCTTACAAATATATTGACCCAGAAGGCTTCATGGCAGGGGTCACGAAACTCTACACTCCTACTATCCCAAATACCAATGTGCATTGTGAATATATAGAGGAGGATGCAACAAGAAATAACTTGGATGAAGATGACATCCACATGAAAATATTGAGAATTCAAGAGCTGCTCAAGCTGCAACTTTAAATAAAGAGGAATGGTCTATCCTTTGGGGGGTTTTACCCTGACCTCATGTATTTTGATAGGATCAAAGCTATGATTGACAACTACTATGTGTTGTTAGATCAATTGGATACTTTCCTTGCTAAGAAAGGTGCTCAGTCTCCTGAGCATTCAGAATCAGAGTATGAGAGTGGAGATGATAGTGACTATGCACGTCCTTACTTGTCTCCTCCACCACAACAAGCCCAAGGGAAAGAAATGGATGAGATCCCACAATTGCAGGGAATAGAGGAACATATTATAGATTTGACAGTTGCAACATAGCCTGATGATTTGGAAGAGCCTGCTGCAAAGAGGCAAAAGTTGGAATTAGGTCAACCTTCAGTAGAGGGACAGAGAAAGAAAAAAGACAAGGTTAAGGCCTTGATACCAGGCACTAGGTTGTATGATCATAACCTGAGGAAAGCAATCAGACAAGGAAAGAAACAAATGCCTGATCCAGAAGATAAAGATGAGATCCCACTAAGGTCATCTGTGGATGAAAGATTACTTAGTCAGCAGAAGTTCCTGGATGATGATAATTTTGTGAAGATAGAGGAATTCAAAGATTTCCTTAGGTGGCACAAAGCAGAGCAGTTGAAGTCCCAATTACTTGTGGATGGGAAGGAGACAATTACCAATGAAGCTCTTGTGGCCCTACAAAATTATGATCCTGAATTAGAGGACATTTCTCCTGAGGATGCCAAGAAAATGGTACTAGGAAGTGGAATTTTGTTAGCTGAGGGCTGGGATCTGGCATCTGCGTTCATCATAGATCAAATCAGAAAGCAGCTTGACCTTAAAATGGTCAGTGAAGTCCAAATAAAAGAAATGATCAAGGGATTTGGGTATGACCCAAAGTCTCAGGCCTTTGCCATGTGGAATCTGAGCCCTAAAGAACAAAAGCCCCAATTAGTGAATATTCAAGAGAATATGGTGGGGAATCAGATGGTGTGGTCAGTGCAGAACACAGGGGACCTAGAGATTTCCAAAATAATGACACACGGGGCTCAGTTAAATGAGGATAAGACAAAGAAATTGTCTGAAAGGTATACTGCTCTGTTAGAAGAAACAAGTGCGCTATCTAATGATAGAGATATGTGCCATATAAAGTTATACCAAAGAGATCAATTGATAAAGACATTAACTGATGAATTAGAAGCAAAACCAGAGGTAGTGTATGTGCCTGCCCAACCACCACCTATGCAGATTGAGGATAAGCCTAAATCAGAAGAGGCTATAGAATAGAAAGTGGATGAAGAAAAGGGGAATACCATAGCATTGAAAGAATTGAAAGGTATATTACAACATAAGATTGAGATCCTCAAAGAAAAGGCTAATGTTGTAATCAATACTTATAATAAATTGCCTATATTGCATGCTGAGGTATTAAGGTACCTTCTAATTCTAAACCCATACTTCACAAAGTGGTCTACCAGGCCATGTTTATTTGAGAAATTGTTGTCTCCACAAGCTATAAGGGCAGACTTTCCTCCAATTGTAACAGAGGTAGAAGATGAGATCAAAAGGGTAAATATTGCTCTCTCATTTTTTAAAGGGAAATTGAACCAAATAGAGGCTAAGTTAAGTCTCTTTTCAGCTAATTTTAATAGGTTTATTCCTACCTTGAAAGGAGAAGATGACCAGGTGAAATCTATAAATACCTGGAGGAGTGAGTTTGACACCAAGATGCCTTGTGAAGAGACTTTTCTACTTGGAACTGAGGTTGATATTGATGGATTTAATTTAATATTAGATGAGGCATTCAAAGCTGAAATAGATATCAACAAGTTCCTACTTGATGTCAAGAACATCACAGATGTAAGATGGGACAGACAAAAGGTGTAGGTACAGAGTACCCAGGATTTCAATTGGCTGACAGATGATGAGGTGAAGGCATGGGAAGTCATGACAACACCGAAGAAAAAGAAACCTGTGGTAGAGGAAGAAATTCTAGATGATGAGTGAGGTACCACTTGGCGCTGCACTGTTCATAGACAAGATGGACAGTTATTTCAAAAGGAGATGTAGGTGAGTAGGCTAGAACAACTACCAGGACTTTGCATAACTACACCAGCTACCACTTACAAATCAGATTGCAGTCACAAGGTCGGGAGAAGAACAAGAGATATCTGATATTACCTTTTTGACTCAGTCACCTCACCGCTTCTTTTCTCTCTCTCTTTTGTCTCTCTTGTATCTTAGGGTGAGGGTTTTGAGACCATCCAAAGCTTGTTGCATCCTTAGGGATTCCAAGATGGTCTAGAATCTATATATATTAGAAGACTTGTAATAGTTAAGGGTCTTTGATTTTTTGGAACATTTTGTGAAGAAGAGATAATATATCACTGAATTTAGACCTTTTGGATTTCTATCAATCTTTCTAAGCTGTGTAATCTTTCATGTACAACCAGCTGGATCACATAAATAATATACGGTGCAATTTTACTCTTTTCTACTGTTGTCTCTTTGCTTTGTGTGTATGCTTTTCTGTGTTAAAGTTTATCAGGTATTCTGTAACACACTGGTTATAAGGTAACCATTTGGTTGTTTACAAGTTTCTTTCAAGGAAAGAATTAAATGTTGTGAATGATTTCAAGGAGCATACTACTTTGTTTTAGGATCTGATACAGTAGTCTTGAGGTGACAAGATAGTTTGTAAGGCAACCTATCCTAATTTTTTGAAGTGTAAGGCAGTTCAGTGTATGTTGTTTCTGTGATATCTTTGCTTATTATTGACTCTACAGCCCAAAGTATAGGCACTGGTCCAGAGAATTGTCTAATTATTTATCTGTGTCCAATATATTCCAAGTTATCAAAACCAAATCATTTAAAATACTCTATTACAAAGAAAATACAAGCTGAACTTGTTAAAGGACCTCTATCAGTAGGACACTGTCCATATTATTGATTCCTTAAAGAGTGAATTTCCTAGGTTATCCCTCCTATAAAGAAAAGGAAGAAGGATGAGAATCCTTGCATCACTGGTTGTTGTTATGCTTATAACTATGATTTGCATGGTAATATCTTGTTTATGGATATGCTTGGTCATTTGCAAGATACTTCATAGGTTGGTACAGTAAAAATCCATAACCAATCAGTGTCCACATCCACAAATACTGTGTTAACAATAATCTTAAGAGGTAAAACCTGCCTGAGCATTTGTGGAGCTCAAAATGAAGGACCTTATCCAGTCCTTAGCAATTAGCCTTTCTCTTGTCAAAAAGAGTTTTTATTCAAGTATAATCAATATACTATCATTTTAAGGTTTAGATACAAGAAAAACTGCTAACAAATTGGCGGCTCTGCTGGGGATTAAGAGATGGTAATTTCTTGTTGATATATTCAAAAATCTCTGGTGTATTAAGGTTTAAAATTTATTCCAGTTGTTGTTGTCATACTAACCCTTGATATTTATTCATTCATCCCAATTTATTGGGTGGCGACTTTGAAAAGGAACATCTCTGAGATTAGTGCAAAGATTATTAAATGTCTTATAGAATGAATACTAGGTCAAAAACAAAAGCTAACCCAGAAAGGGTGTTAAATGAAGGAATCCCTTCATCCTCAAGAATTGGAGCCTCTTGGAGGAAAAAGAAAAATCAGGATACTATGGATGAGACTCTTTTGAGAGGTGAAGAAACAAATGTCAGAAAAGATAAGAATATTGTTCAGCAATCTCATGATGGAAATACTTCAGATTATGAAGAGGCTGCTGAAAGAGTATTGGGTACTCCCACAACTAATTCTACTTCAAATGAAAGAGAAAAAATTACTACACCCAATTCAGATTTAGAAGATAACCCTTCTGATATGTTGGATAATGAAGAGAAGTTTATTTTAAAGCAGTTGGCTTTAGTCCAACAAATGAAAAAGGAACGAGCAATAAGAAAGAAAAAAAGTGATTACAAGGATCTTGATAATGATAGAACAAGACACCCTAAACACCAGACTACAAAAAAAACAGATAAGTCTTAGAAAAACACAGAAATACCCCTCGCTCAAAAGGCTTCTATTGTACAAATAGATAAGGGTAAAAAGAAGATGGGTGAACAGAGAGATCAAGATCCTAAATCTCAGAAATACATTATTGAACAAATGTCCAAATTAGAGATTGAATTGGAAAAATTAAGAATTAAAAAAGAAACCATGGAAAATATGTTAGAAAAGGCTCAAATGGAAGCTGCTACCATTGAGATGAAAAAGAAGATTGATTTTTTGCAATCTTCAAAATTTTCTTTTGCTAGACCAGAGAACAATATATCTTCTAGAGGGAAAACTACTA
>MU226526.1:588719-600976 GCA_018584345.1 Thuja plicata | reverse complement strand
TTCTTGTGAGGCACACTTAAGAAAATTCATTGACTTTGTTGATGATTTAAATATCACCCATGAAGATGTATTAATGAAACTATTTGTTCAGTCCCTTGTTGAAGATGCAAGAGAATGGTTTAGAAGTATGGCTAATGGCTCTGTTGTTTCCATGGATGAGTTGATTGAGTTGTTCAAAGATTAGTATGGAGATAAGACAAATAAGGGTTTTTTATTGAATGAGTTCAATAATATCAAGAAGAATTATAATGAAGAGGTTACATAATTTAACATAAGGTTTCAAAGGGCCATGCATAAATTGTTTCAAAAGATAAAGCTAGATGAATAAATTTGTTTAGCAACTTATTTAAATGCTTATGATTCCAAAATGGGATATGGTCTAAGGGATAAAATCCCTAGGACTCTTACTGATGCTTACAAGATAGCAGTAAATATTGAAATGAACAGAAGAGTGTCTGGTAAGTTGAGTACGAGAGATGATCCTAGGTTTAGTAAGAGCAATCTAAAAGAACCAGAGTATAAGGAATATAGAGCCCCTCAAAACAATAAACCTCTTTACAACAATAATTATAATCCTCAGAACAGAATGCAAAATCATCCTTATGGAACTCTGTTCAAGGATGGAAAGCCTGTCGGTGCACCTAAGAAGGAAAGATCAGACAATAAGACTCCAGACCCTCTTCATAGAAACTCAGTGCATTTTTGTAATGAGGAGACTTGGTGTGAAGCTTGTGATGCCCCTCATAATCCTGACTTTTGTGTCATCTCTTTGGATTTAAGAGCAATAGAGGAAGAAGAAAATAATGAAGGTGAACAGTGTGATCATAGCATGACCAATGCATATTCATGTCATGATACTGATTCAAACAGTGAAGAGGAAAATCATGATTCCTATGTTTCACAGAGAAGGGTTGAAACTCATCATCAACAGGTCCTATCTGAAAGTGAGGTGGATGAGGCTGATGATAATATTAGATGCTATGCTCAAGATAGCCAAGAAGTTCCTCTTATCAGAAAAGCTTCTGATGAAGAAAAAGAAAGAATTACTGCTGAGTTGGTGAACAAAGCTAGAAGAAATTACCACTTAAGAAATAGGGTGGTAGGAGGAACTAGTAGCCAACCCTCAGGTGTTTTCATCAAGGAAAATAAATCAGGCCCTCAGTATGTTCCCAAGAAGGAAGAACCCAGAGAAAGTGGAAATAAGCATAAGGTCAAGGTCATCACAAAAGTTGTAGAACCAAATGCTATACAGGATAAAAAGGACCAAGAAGAGATTATTCCTGTTGAAAAAATAGAAAATAAAAAGTTCAAAGGGCCATCTCAAAACAAGTGTAGTGAAGAGAATGATGTTATCATTAATAAGTCAAAACTTTCAGATATTTTCTATACTCTGGTTGACATGGGTCAATGTTTGTCTCAGATGATAGGTAAGGTACCATTCCTGGAAATGATGAGGATCAAAGAGCATAAGGAAAAAGTAATGTCATTATTAAACAGTGTACCTGAAATAAAAATTCAAGATCCAGTTGATGTATCTGAGATACCACCTGTAAATGGAAATGAGGAAGGAATGTTAACATCCAAGATTCCTCAGATATTCTTAAATGCAACTTCTTCTCCAAAGGTGGTTGACCCTTTCTTTCTGTCATTAATAATAAATGATAAGATGGTCAAGAATTGTATGATTGATTGAGGTGCTTCAAACACAGTCATGGTAGTTGAGATTATGAAGGCAATGGGGCTACATGTTGATACACCTCATGGCAGGTGTAGAGATATGGATTCTAGGGAAGTCCCTATAATTGGTACTATTGAGGCTATGCCTTACAGATTGGCTCTTTGCCCTGATGTTGTCATGACAATGAATGTCCTTGTGGTTGATATACCACCTCACTATGGTATTTTGTTATCAAGAAAGTGGAGTGCTTCCATGGGAGGAAGTATACAAAATGACTTATCATATGCAACTTTCAATATTGCTGGAGAAAATGTCAATGTTTTGAGAGAGAGCAGAACTCCTCACATGATAGAAAAGTATGAGGATACTCATATCAACTGTTTCATTGACATGGATATGGAGAATTTCAGAATGCAAAAAGAAGAACCCTGCTATCAAGATCAAGGAGTTGATCCTTTAAGCAAAGAATTAATATTGAGAGAAGATGGGATATGGAAAATGTATTTTGATGGTGCTTGCTCAAAAGAAGGATCAGGAGCAGTACTATTGATATCCCCATCAGGTACAACTTTTAAGTACTCATTTCTGTTGGCTTTTCAGTGTACAAACAATACTGCAGAGTATGAGGCCTTATTTTTAGGACTTGAGATCGCTATCAAACATGGTATAAAATGTTTAAAAGTTTATGGTGATTCTGAATTAGTGATAGCACAAGTCATATCCAAATATGCTATGAAAAATGATAGATTAAAAATGTATAAGCATGCTATTTGGGATCAACTTGAGATATTTGATGCTTTTGATATAACTTGGTTAGAAAGGTCAAAAAATATTATGGCAGATTTTCTAGCAAATGTTGCTTTGAGAAATGATGATTTGACCTTACATGGAGTATCAATACTTGAGGTAAAAACAAGACCAGTTGTCCCAGATAACATATATAAATGGCAAGTATTCCAAGATGATCAAGATATTCTAAGGTTCATGCAATGCTTAGATCAGTATGAAAACTAGAGTATAGATTGCAGTTCCTTGTTAGAATCAGATAATGAAAAAGAGTACATCTTTGGAAATGAGGTTGTTCAATTGAGTTCTAATTAGATTCCTAGGGGATTGGTTGAAATTGAAGCATTGTTTATTAGTAAAAAAAATGATCCAGCCAAGATAAGCAATGCCAATGTTGAGGATCTAGAAGAAGTGAATTTAGGATCAGAAAACAGTCCTCAAATAGTTTATATTGGAAAAGGTTTGGACTCTCATGTAAGGATAAATCTGATTAAATTTTTGAGAAGGTACAAGCATGTCTTTGCTTGGTCTTATGAGGATTTGAAGTCATACAAAGAGGACCTTTTCTAACATGAGATTCCTCTAAAATCAGATGTCAAACCATTCAGACAGAAACAAAGACCCATTAACCCCTTGTTGGCTCCCAAGATGCAACAAGAGTTGATGAAACTCAAGGATGCTGGGATAATTCAACCTATTCCGCATTCAACATGGGTATCCAATTTAGTACCAGTCAGGAAGAAGAATGGTGACATTATATTGTGTGTTGATTTCAAGAATTTGAATATTGCTTCACTTAAAGATAATTACTCATTACCAAAAATGGAAGCAATGTTGCACAAAGTGACTGGTTGTGAATTACTGTCAATGATGGATGGTTTTTCAGGATACAACCAGGTTCTGGTCAAAGAGTCAGAACAATACAAGACTGCATTTACTACTCCTTGGGGAACCTATGTTTACATCAGAATGCCCTTTGGTTTAATAAATGCAGGTGCTACTTTCCAAAGAGCCATGGATGTTGCTTTCAAAGAATTTATTGATTTGTTCATGGTAATTTATCAGGATGACTTAACTGCATATTCTAAAAGGGCTAATGATCACTGTAATCATTTGGGCAAAATTTTTAATAAAGCATTAGAGTATGGTGTTTCATTAAACCCTAAGAAGTGCCATTTTGCAGTTAAGGAGGGAAAATTGCTCGAACATATAGTGTCTAAGGAAGGGGTAAGGATAGACCCTAAAAGGGTAAAAGCAATTCAAAGGGTAGTTGCTCCAAAAAATTTAAAAAGTGTACAATCTTTCTTAGGAAAGATTAATTTTGTCAGAAGATTTGTAGCAAATTTTGCTGAGATTGTCAAGCCAATTGTGAAATTGTTGAAAAAAGATACTAAGTTTGTTTGGAATGATGAGGCTCAACAAGCTTTTGAAAGGATAAAGAAGGCAGTGCAGGAGACTCCAGTGTTGAAATCTCTAAATTACACTAAGCCTTTCTCACTTTTTTCATTTGCATCATTCCACACAATTGCTGCAATTTTGCTTCAGAAAGATGAGCAAGGATTTGAACACCCCATAGCATTTTATAGTAAATCCTTGCAGGCTGCAGAACTTATATATGATATAATGGAGAAGCAGACCTATGCATTGGTAAAGGCTGTGAAGTCTTTTAGGCCCTACTTGGTGTGTGCCAAGGTGCAAGCCTATGTTCCACATTCAGTAGTAAAGGATATTCTTACCCAGTCAGAGGTTACTTGTAAGAGGTGCAAGTGGATTACAAGGATTCAAGAGTTCAATTTGGAAATCAATATCACCAAGTTGGTAAGAGGCCAAGGTTTGGCCAAACTTATGACAGAGGAGAACCTGGATCTTGTACAAACAAATCAAATAGAGGCACATGATCAAGCCATTACCAATATAGAGAGACAACCATATTATGCTGACATTGTGTTTTTCCTCAAGAACGCTAAGTGCCTTGATCATTTGTCTGGTAATCAAAAGAGGAGTTTGAAGTTACAAGCTCAAAGGTATGTTTTAATTCAAGGAGATTTATTTTGGAAAGATAAGAATGGTGTACTTATGTTATGCCTTGACAAGTATCAAGCTGAGAAAGTCCTAGTAGAGATGCATGAAGGATAGTGTGGAGGTCATTTTTCTGCCAAGACCACTGCTCATAAGATTTTGAGGGCAGGATATTATTGGCCTACCTTGTTCAAAGATACTTATATGCATGTTAGGAAATGTAAACCATGTCAGAGGTTCTCCAATAAGCTGAAATTTGTAGGTTCTCTATTGCTTAACCTAGTAAGTACTGAGGCTCCTTTTGCTGTTTGGGGCATTGATTTTATTGGTGAATTTCAGGAGAGGTCTAGTGCAGGACATAGTTGGATTTTAGTTGCCACAGATTACTTTAAAAAATGGATTGAGGCTATTCCCACAAGGAAAGAAACTATTAAGGTGGTTACTTAATTCTTGCTAGAAAAAATTTTGACCAAGTTTGGTGTGCCAAATAAATTAGTAATGGACAATGCTATGAATTTCAGATCAGAAGAAATGGCAAGTTTTTGTGAGCAGTATGGGATTACCATATCATATTCATCCCCATATCATCCACAGGCTAATGGATAAGCTGAGTCTAGCAATAAAAGCCTTTTGAAAATATTGAAAAGAACTCTGGAACAAAACAAGAGGACATGGCACACAAAATTGAGATTAGCTCTTTGGGCTGATAGAATAACGTTAAAGAAGGCAACTGGTCAATCACCTTTTGAGTTAGTGTATGGTGTGTAAGCAAGGTTGCCTATAAACAACTTATTGCCTATTTTCCAATACATACAAGGAGAACATTTAGATGTTTCTGATAACATACAAAATAGAATGATGCAGCTGAATGAATTGGATGAGATTAGGAGAAATAGTCAGAAAGACAACATGAAGCTGCAACAGAAGATGAAATATCTTTTTGACAGAAGGGCTACTGAGAGAAAGTTCCAAGTTGGTGATCTAGTTCTCCAATGGAATGCAAGGGCAGAAGATAAAGGTAAGCACAAGAATTTTGAGTCTTTGTGGCTAGGCCCATTTGTTATTGATGATAACTTTGGCAAAGACTCATACTTATTGAAAAATGGAAGGTGATCTTTTTGAGTTGCCTGTGCACAGGCAGTTTTTTAAACCGTTCTTTGAGTAAAGGTCCAAGGTGCACAAGCAAGTATGTATTATATTTTCCTTTCCCTGTCCTTTGTTTGTAAATTGCTGTACATATTTTTCTTCCTGCTGTAGGGTTTTTCTCTGAGTTAGATGGTCTGCAACCAGAGATTCTGTGGTTCTTTGTCATAAACTGAGTTTAGCCAATCCACAATCAGAGCCACTATTGGTTGTATTTCCTATTTTTGTTTCTTCACCTTGTTCCTTATCTTTCCCTCTGCAAAATTTTTAGATTCTCATGTTTAAAACCTTGCTAAAACCCTGAAAAAATCCTAATTATTCAAGTGTTAAACGATGCATTGAAACCCTAGGTCATTTCTTATGTTTCATCGTTACCTTTTCATTTACTTAAGGCATGTTCTTTAAGTTATGTTGCCTCATTGCATTACCCAGGGTGAATATTCCAAATGCTCTCCTGACTCTGCTTTTCCTTTGTGTCACGTAGTCTCCTTACAAAATAGAATATTCTTTAAGCGTTCTGAGACTTTGCAATTTCTTGCACTCGGGTAGTCGCATGATTTTCACGTCATAAGCTTTATAAAATGGGACCCACTACTCAGTCGGGTGATCGCGAGAGAAGTCAAATAGTCAAAGCAATGTTCTCAGACTTCATGATTACTTCATGTCGCGTGGTCGCCAGATCAGGTCAAGGTTCACGGTTAAGTTTTTCTTCAGTCGCGTGGTCTCGAAACAGAATGGCCATTAAGAGATAACAGTCCTGATCCCGCGACTAACTGTTTGATGCTGGTAATTTTACTCAGTCGAGATGTCGCCAGAATAGGGTGATGACTTAGCTCTTCAGTATGCTTTAAGTGGACAAAGGAATGAACGACATCTGTCATAAAGTAAGTGGTAGTCAGGAGGTCACCAAAAGTGAGAAATGGATTGAGCGACAAGGAGACTAAGGTATTTTTGTCTTCAGTCGTGAAGTCTCCAAAAGATTTAAGGGTATGTCTGATCATTCAGTGATTAAACGACAGCCGTCTGATGGAAAAGTCAGATGATCCAGTGGCAGTCGTGAAGTATGGAAAGAAAAGTGCCCTAGGGAAAAGGTCCTCCTGACTTGGTGATTAGGGTATGTCGCAAAGTCACTATAAACAGTGAAGGGGCACTTGAAATATGTTAAGGTAAAGTTAAAGTTATCCCCCGACTGGGCGACTAAGACTTGTCGCGTGGTCTTGAAATAGAAGAAGAGCATCCGGCGATTAAACGACAGCTATCCGATGAAAGAATTAGATAATCCTACGGTGGTCGCAAAGTCAGAACAGAAAAGTGTCCCAAGGAAAGGTTCTCCCGACTGCGCGATGAGCTGAAAACAAAGAGTAATCGTGCACTCGCTAGCTGTTTGTGCTAAGCTGAGTTTTGTGTGCGACTCAGCGAGTGCAGTGTCTTGAGGATATAACTCGCGCAGTCACGATGTCTTGTGAAAAGAAATTTGTGGCTTTGCGACCCAACGACAAAGGAATTGTTCAAAGGCTTCTCTCACTCGCTGATGTTTCTAGGAAATGAAAAAATAACTCTCGGGGATGCGACGAGCTAAAAGATGAAATATGTCACGCAGTCGCTAGTAAATAAAGAGTAGCTCGCGATCAGGCGACTAAGCAAAAATGATGTAAGTCACTCATTCGCGCAAAATATGAAAATGGAGTGCTAAGTGCTGTGACTAAGAGACCAAAGAGATAACCGTAAAAGGTAAAAGAATGGCTAGTCGCCAGGTCAGGAAAAGAATGTCGAGTTAAAGTTAACTCCTCGCGACTTTGATTTCAACATTGTCGCAAGATCGCCAGATGGACTTAGGTCAGCCAGGGTAAAGAAGATACATTATCGCCAAGTCTGGAGATCAAACCATGGTTAAGAACAGGGGCTCGTGACAAAGAGACTTAACGCAGTTGCAAGGTCGCTTGATCACGAGATCTAAAAGTTGCGGCAACTTGTTGACATGAGAAAACAAATCACTCGGCAACCAATCAGAGGTTATAATTTTGATTACTGTGCATAAAAGGTAGCTGAGATGTATGACAGAGGATGAATCAAAAGATGACATGTCAGCTGTCTTAAAAGGTTTATGATTGCGCCAAGGATCCATATTTGAAAATTTGATTTCCTGTCAACTTCGTGCAACTACGGCTAGGTTTTTCAAAGTTTCACGGCATGGCAACTTAATGGCAGCTTAATGGAAAAACTGACATTTCCATATTATGAGCCATGTACTCTGAATCATATGGCTATAAACAGATGATAGTGCATTCATTCTTGTTCACCGAGTTTTCAGATTTTAGAGATAAGTTTCTTATCTTTAGTAAGAAGTGACATTTAGAGCAGTTGTAGTGTTTTCAAGGTGATTAGAAATTTCTACAGTCACAGAGGATTGTGCTCAGAGAAAATAGCTGATATTGGAGATTAGATTTGTTTCAATATCGGTTCAAACAAGGAAATTCATGTGTTCCAAAGATGAGTAGAGCTATGAGCATCGCTTCTACAAGTGGAGGCAGTGGAGAGGAGCAGAAAGGAAAACCTAGCTTCTTAGATGAATTTCTCCAGCTTTTGCCAGGTTCAACACAAAATAAGAAGGTTGATGCAGGTGTGTTTAAGGATGAGTTTGTGGATATCAGAGATGCTGCAACCCCAGGCACAACAGGTTACTCTTTGTTCACATATTTTTATAAAAATTCTGATAAGCCTATCCCTATTTCAAACCCTTGGACATGTGGTCTGGGTAGGTTATTAGTGCCTGATGTGTTCTTATATGTTGATCTATTTCTTGACCTGGCAAGTCACTATGATGCCCTTACAAAGACCATCAAAAGAGATGATGGCACTGCCTTGTTGATATTAAACAGAAACTCTTTCATGCAAGCCTTTGGCTTATTCAGCACCATATCTAAGAGAATTGACATGACTGGGCAGGAAAAGAGATATAGTGCTAAGCCTGGTGTTGCAAAGGGCTTGTTGCAGAAGCACATGCCAAGAGAATTAAGAGATCATTTAGTTCCTAAGCTTGAACCATATCCTTATTATTACAAGGACCTATATTTTTATATCAAATACAATTCTTATGCCCTTTGCAGAGTATTAGGGATAGATGGAGATGCTGAAAGAATAGGTCATGGCATCTTGATGATGGTTTTAGACCTACAGGAGGTGCATTCAAGCACTAGTTATGATTATATTCAGCATATAATCGATGAGATGCATAAGGGTTTTGTTGCAACATAGAAGAAGTTAAAAAACCCTAAGGAGAAGGAGCCGAAATTCTTGCATTATTCAGTCCTGATGCACCTTCTCCTGTATTATAATTTTGTCATCATGAATCCCCACAATTTATCCCCTCAAAGATTCTATCAAGCACAACCAAATCCTATCCAATTCTGGGTTAGGGTTTGGAACTTTACTTCCATAGATTGTGATTTCTGTGCGTTCCAAAATTGGATTGTGTATCCAATTATAAAGAGTTTGGGAATAAGCAGGACCAGAATTCCTTTGAAGGTCATACAACTGCTTAGGCCTTGTGAATATTTATAAAATTGGCCTGGAAACCATAACTGGGGTGACTTCTTTTTGGAAGAAAACTTCACCATATTCAGAGTATATGGGTGCATCCACCCACCCCATATTTTGCCTTATGATGTTCCTATGAGATTTGCTGCTATGGAATTTATCTGGCAGCTGATGTTAACTGATAATGAACATTTTGCACCGCATAAGAAGGGGACTATAACCCCTAGGTAATTTAGAATTGCAAATTTTACAATTGGTAAAAATGCCATGGATGAAGTAAGTCAATGGTTGGAAAAGTTCAGAATGGGGGCAGCCCCTTACAGATATATTGACCCAGAAGGCTTCATGGAAGGGGTCAGGAAACTCTACACTCCTACTATCCCAAATACGAATGTGCATTGTGAATGTATAGAGGAGGATGCAACAAGAAATAACTTGGATGAAGATGACATCCACATGAAAAGATTGAGAATTCAGGAGCTGCTCAAGCTACAACTTCAAATAAAGAGGAATGGTCTATCCTTTGGGGGTTTTTACCCTGACCTCATGTATTTTGATAGGATCAAAGCTATTATTGACAACTACTATGTGTTGTTAGATCAATTGGATACTGTCCTTGCTAAGAAAGGTGCTCATTCTCCTGAGCATTCAGAATCAGAGTATGAGAGTGGAGATGATAGTGACTATGCACGTCCTTACTTGTCTCCTCAACCACAACAAGCCCAAGGGAAAGAAATGGCTGAGATCCCATAGTTACAGGGAACAGAGAAACATATTGTAGATTTGACAGTTGCAACACAACCTAATGATTTGGAAGAGCCTGCTGCAAAGAGGCAAATGTTGGAATTAGGTCAACCTTCAGCAGAGGGACAGAGCAAGAAAAAAGACAAGGTTAAGGCCTTGATACCAGGCACCAGGTTGTATGATCATAACCTAAGGAAAGCAATCAGACAAGGCAAGAAACAAATGCCTGATCCAGAAGATAAAGATGAGATCCCACTAAGGTCATGTGTGGATGAAAGATTGCTTAGTCAGCAGAAGTTCCTGGATGATGATAATTTTGTGAAGACAGAGGAATTCAAAGATTTTCTTAGGTGGCACAAAGCAGAGCAGCTGAAGTCCCAATTACTTATGGATGGGAAAGAGATAATTACCAATGAATCTCTTGTGTCCCTAGAAAATTATGATCCTTAATTAGAGGACATTTCTCTTGAGGATGCCAGGAAAATGGTACTAGGAAGTGGAATTTTGTTAGCTGAGGGCTGGGATCTTGCATCTGCGTTCATCATAGATCAAATCAGAAAGCAGCCTGGCCTTAAAATGGTCAGTGAAGTCCAAATAGAATAAATTATCAAGGGATTTGGGTATGACCCAAAGTCTTAGGCCTTTGCCATGTGGAATCTGAGCCCTAAAGAACAAAAGCCCCAATTGGTGAATAATCAAGAGAATATGGTGGGGAATCAGATGGTGTGGTCAGTGCAGAACACAGGGGACCTAGAGATTTCTCAAATAATGACACACTGGGCTAAGTTAAATGAAGATAAGACAAAACAATTGTCTGAAAGGTATACTGCTCTATTAGAAGAAAAAGTGCGCTATCTAAAGATAGAGATATGTGCCATATAAAGCTATACCAAAGAGATCAATTGATAAAGACATTAACTGATGAATAAGAAGCAAAACCAGAGGTAGTGTATGTGCTTGCCCAACCACCACCTATGCAGATTGAGGATAAGACTAAATCAGAAGAGGCTATAGAATAGAAAGTGGATGAAGAAAAGGGGAATACCATAGCATTGAAAGGTATATTACAACATAGGATTGAGATCCTCAAAGAAAAGGCTGATGTTGTAATCAATACTTATAATAAATTGCCTATATTTCATGCTGAGGTATTAAGGTACCTTCTAATTCTAAACCCATACTTCACAAAGTGGTCTACCAGGGCAAGTTTATTTGAGAAATTGTCGTCTCTACAAGCTATAAGGGTAGACTTTCCTCCAATTGTAAAAGAGGTAGAAGATGAGATCAAAAGGGTAAATATTTCTCTCTCATTTTTCAAAGGGAAATTGAACCAAATAGAGGCTAAGTTAAGACTCTTTTCAGCTGATTTTAATAGGTTTATTCCTGCCTTGAAAGGAGAAGATGACCAGGTGAAATCTATAAATACCTGGAGAAGTGAGTTTGACACCAAGATGCCTAGTGAAGAGGCTTTTCTATTGGGAACCAAGGTTGATATTGATGGATTTAATTTAATATTAGATGAGGCATTCAAAGCTGAAACAGATATCAACAAGTTCCTACTTGATGTCAAGAACATCACAAATGTAAGATGGGACAGACAAAAGGTGTAGGTACAGAGTACCCATGATTTCAATTGGCTGACAGATGATGAGGTGAAGGCATGGGAAGTCATGACAACACCGAAGAAAAAGAAACCTGTGGTAGAGGAAGAAATTCTAGATGATGAGGGAGGTACCACTTGGCGCTGCACTGTTCATAGACAAGATGGACAGTTATTTCAAAAGGAGATGTAGGTGAGCAGGCGAGAACAACTACCAGGACTTTGCATAACTACACCAGCTACCATTTACAAATCAGATTGCAGTCGCAAGGTCGGGAGAAGAACAAGAGATATCTGATATTACCTTTTTGACTCAGTCACCTCACCGCTTCTTTTCTCTCTCTCTTTTGTCTCTCTTGTATCTTAGGGTTAGGGTTTTGAGACCATTCGAAGCTTGTTGCATCCTTAGGGATTCCAAGATGGTCTAGAATCTATATATATTAGAAGACTTGTAATAGTTAAGGGTCTTTATTTTTTGGAACATTTTGTGAAGAAGAGATAATATATCACTGAATTTAGACCTTCTAGATTTCTATCTATCTTTCTAAGCTATGTAATCTTTCATGTACAACCAGCTGGATCACATAAATAATATACGGTGCAATTTTACTCTTTTCTACTGCTGTCTCTTTGCTTTGTGTGTATGCTTTTCTGTGTTAAAGTTTATCAGGTATTCTGTAACACACTGGTTATAAGGTAACCATTTGGTTGTTTACAAGTTTCTTTCAAGGAAAGAATTAAATGTTGTGA